>LPNX010730930.1:107085-179012 GCA_001517045.1 Pseudotsuga menziesii | reverse complement strand
GTGGGAAGGAGGTATTGGTCAGGTATATTCTCTTCTTCTGGTGATATTTATTTTCTTCAAAGACCATGTCCAGACTCTATGCATATAAATATACAATATTTAATGTTATTTAACTTCTGTTGAGTCATTGGAGAACAACCATAAGATTTGAGAATCAGGAAATTTACATTCTTGGTATTTTTATCCTACCTTTTGTCAGCATTGTTGTCTGGATGTAGAAATAACTGATTCCATGTAGCTAAGAATGCTTTTTGATACTACGTGGATACTTTATGCATTTTTATTTTTTACTTGATTGTAAATTTGTATCTATATCCTTTTTTATCTGTGCCAATTAGAAGAGAGTTTAAATGGCCTGTGTAATCAATAATTATTTTATACATTCATTTGAAACTTACCTTTGACTGCCAACATCAATAGGTTATTATTGAAAGTCTTAGGGGAAAAGAGAGCATATTTCCATTGTGAGGAAAATGGAAATGAAAGTTTCAGTTCAAGTGGAGAGATTAAAAGGAGTCGTTTTGTATTGGCCTTAGTAAATTTCTGAACTTTTGCGAAACCAGTTATGTTCTGTTTATGTTTTTTCCCCTTGTGTTAACACCTGGAGAGCACTGTGGATGTTTCCCCAGAGCCCCATCAGTAAGGCCACTCTACGGAGGACATTACCAGAGAGGTTGTTGGGTTGTACAGGCATTCCTAGATAAGATGATGATAGTGACTGATTCTCCTCTCTTATGGCTTATGTTACTGATATTTGTGTTTGTAACTTTGTACCAGATAGCTGGCTGTATTTGATATTTAGTACCTTCATTTTTGTTCTCTTAGCTTCTGATTTTATTTTGCATTTCTAGGAGATGACTTTTGCACCCCCCTTATTGCCATTTTGATACGTTGTATAGTAAAAAACAACCCCTTGGACCTGTTTTGGTTATCAACGGACAATAAGATGATTTCATTTCAGTTGAGTTTGACTGTTCTAAAAGGGAAGATTTTGTTTTCTTTCTTTTCATCTAGCACTTTCATTGATTCTAACATGTTCTGTTTGAATGATTTTCAGGAAATCTGTTAAATGCAATTTTTGTGAAGGTAAGAACGATTATTTAACTTTTTTAAATGCAATAGTATTCTGAAGTCTCTCTTTTTTTTATTTGTTGTTTAAGCAATTTTATATCCCATCTTTCTCTTGATTAGCCACAATCAAATATTAGTTTGGGCCTTATTTTATCAAGCATTTTTATTCGAGTTTTAGCCATAGGTAAAAGTTAAAACCAGAAAATGTTATTAAGCATTTGCATTTTGTTTTATCAAGCATTTGAATTTTGTTTGTTATTTCCAAAGTTCCATTTAACTTTCTAATAATTATTTCTGTTCTAAAAAAATATTAATTAATATTTGCTGTTTCTTGAATAGAAAACTGAGTCTGTTCCAAAGGTTTTAGCTCTGGAGTACAAGAAAAAATCAGAGCCCCAGGATGATGTACTGCCACCACCTCCTCCACCTCCCGAACCAGTCAAGGAAAGTCCTGCACCTGTACAATCTGTGCCAACTGATCTTTTGGTAAATATTCGTATTATTGCTCTCATTATATTGGAAAATTGTATACATGATACAAGAATACAACATTGACTGTAGGATTTGACTTGGCAAGATGTTGATTCTTATGGTTTCTGTCAAATGTGAATATTGTGGTTTGTGAAATAATTGGAAGCTCTAAGCAGTGCTTAACCAACTGTGAAATGACCTTTTTGAATGCTTGTCTGATGGCAGAGATTTGATGACATTAGTCCTGATCCTTCCTCACTCGAAGAAAAGAATGCTCTGGCCCTTGCTATTTTTCATTCTGTATTAAATTGCAGATAATTGTTCCAATGGAACCTCAAACAGTGCTCGAGATATTCCAAATGGAGCCACTGGTTGGGAACTAGCTCTTGTCACCACTTCAAGCTCTAATTCTAGTGTGCAAGTGGAAAGTAAACTGGTAATACTAGCTTTCTATATAGATCAACTTGATATATAGTATTTGGATGTATTCTGCATTTGATTATATGGGTTATCAATTCATTTTGGATTTTTATTGGTTGCAGGCTGGCGGCCTTGATAAGCTTACATTAGATAGCTTATATGAAGATGCAATGACAAGGCAGGTATCTAGCTACTATACAGGTCAAGTGGCACCAAATCCCTTTGAGGTTTCTCCAATGATGCAACCAGGACATGACCCTTTTTATGCTTCTCAAAAGATTGCTCCACCATCAGCTGTACAGATGGCTTCTATGGCTCAGCAGCAACAAGCTTTCATGGCACAACAACAGATGATGGGGCCGCAAGTTCCTGCCAACCCTTTTGGCAATCCGTATACAGCAGCATATCCTTATGCTGCAGGGACTCCTTATCAGGCTCAATCTGGCCATTTCCTAGATTATATCCATAACACACATTTTGAGGTTGATTAAGGTCTAGAATGTTCCTAGAAATGCTTGGAATGGACTTGTCACCTAATCTCATTGATTCATGTTGAAAACTTACAGATATAGGAACCAAAATTAACTCAAACCATGCTTAGAAGTGCTGAAAAATATTTCCAAATATGGGACTGATTTCTAGCTAGAAATATGGATCTGCTTGATTCAATACCTTTACCATATGTTGTCTTCTTTCCTGAATGAGAGCTTGTGTACATGGATGAATTATTCCATAGTAATTGCATGAATTATTCCTAGCAGCATTTTTTCCAGCCATGAAGCCAAAGTAGATGAATCCCTGGATGAACATGTGATGGGAAACCATGCAACAAGGAGCTCAGAAAAAGTTTGTTCAGGTTCCCTGTGTTTTCTTTGCTTACAATTCCTCTAAACTTTGTCAGAGTTCCAAGTACAGACAGCCATGCCAACTGGAGGGTTGAAAGCTTGTCATTTAATGCCCATGCAGGAGGGCTGTGTGTCCAACTGTGGTGACTCTTTCTCCTCTCCCTTGTGACTTGGCTAGTTTGTTTCCTAGGCATTCTCTCACTCTGTTTTGACATTTGATATCTAGCAGAGGAAGTTGGGGATGTAGCAGGAGGTTCTCTGTTCATGGTGCATGGTGCCCCTCCATATGATATAGGAGTTGGTGCAGGTGAATCAAATCCAACTCTATCTTTTGCACTTGCACTGTAATATGCAGCGAGGCTTAACACATGAAAGTGGTTTCAACCTAGGATATAAACTTGTTAGTTGGGGTTTGATTAAACAAAACACCATTCCTTCTTTTCTTGATAAAAAGGAACCCGACTTATAAGAAGATAATGGAATTGGTCTTATGGCATTTGTATATATTTTTTTAAAACAGTTATAGCCGTGGATACAACGACAACAATTTTTTTAAAAATTTCACAGCCATGGATACAGCGACGTCTAGCCGTGGATACAGCGACGGCTAGCCGTGGATACAGCGACGACTATCCGTGGATACAGCGACGGCTAGGCGTGGATACAGAGACGGACAGGCGTGGATATAGCGCCAGCTTAGACATCTAACGAAATATAGAACATCGTCACTCTTGCAACGCAAATTAGGGGTCGTCTCTATTGCGACAAAATTGTTTCCACGGGAAAAGAAACACTTAGACGTGGCAATATCCACGCTTTTTCGTGGATATTGCCATGTTTTGCCGTGGAAAAATGGATCACTTGTACTAGTGATGGATGCATTTAATTTCTTATACATGATTGATTATATATGTTAGAGTAGGTGTAACACATAATTATATATCATGCTTGCTTTGTTTGTTGTTATTGAGAGCGAATTTGGAATACAAGTGTGATTGGAAAATCTCAACGAGGATCTACTTCAATCGCTCGGAATAAGATACGATTCTATATCCCTTAGTGTTAGATGATTTTACTGCTCTTGCATATTGGAAAGGATTGATTTCTGGTGCCATATCATCTGTTTTGGTACCCCCAAGTCATAGGAAGTTTCTCTCCATAACATAATTGGAGAGAAACTTTGCTATGTACTGCTTCTAGGTTATAGTACATCTGCATGTATATGACCAACTATCACTATATGCCATCACGCCAAAAACATGTATTTTTGATTTCATATATCAAAAAACACAAAAAAATTTAATAATTAAAAAAACAAGTTTGAGTCAGGACCATTATCTATCTCCCCATATGCAGAGCCTGGTGGAATGGGCATATTAGGGTCTCCATGGAAGTCTATCTCATCATAGGGGTAGTCATCTATGGCAATGATTTTCCTGCAACACTAGAGAAAGAAGTCTCCTGGGTAGGGGTTGGCTACTTGCCCCCCTCCTAGTCTCTACATGACATTCGCCCAACATAGTTGAGCCGGATCCTGAGCACCATGAGGGGAAATCTCAACTCTTGGGATTAGCCCCAGCACACACTCAAAAAATAAAGCACACAAGATGATTTCAAAGCCAAATTTCTTCACTCTTCCCATCTCCTAGTCTGTGAGATACAACTTCATGTTGCTCAACAGTGAGGTACTCCAATCATAAATAGTAGGCCGCATACGCTCCACCGCATAGAACATCAATGGCCTAGCCTTCATATTGGAGGGATGCTAACCCTGCTATCTTGCCAAGTGCCAATAGTATGTCCTTTAGCCCTAAGTTTTGGATCGATCCCATTGGGATTTGGCTCCCAACCTTTTCTATATCCAGGAGGAAATAAAATTCAATGTATTCCTCTATAGTGAGACTGCCTCCTATCCCACAAGCTCGTAGGTTCACAACTTCCCCTCTGCAGGACAGTCCTGTAATGAAATAGATATCCTGAACCTCGAGGTTGAGGGGCATCCTGTCTAGCTGGAATGTCTCTGAGTTAGGATCTCAATAGTCTACTAGCATATGGAGTAGCCTTGGTTTTTCCCTCAAGCTACCAAGGCGCTAGAACTTGTATAAACCACAAGTCCTCAGAGCTTGTTGATCCATTAAATAACCTTGCACGTCCCTGTCAACGTCTTCATGCTCATGTTTGTTGATGTATTTGTAACTTTGGAATGTATTCATCTGTATATCTTATGTATTGTACCCCGATGTTTATTCCAGGATGTGTCTATAATGTATTTGAGTCATGTCATGCCCTGATGTTCCTATCGGGAGATTCAATAATGTAAACAAGTCATGTCAAGTCATTGTGGGTAACCCTCCTATTGGTCAAGGGTTAAGGTCCCCGTAGTTGTGGGGCCCTAGGGTTATTAGACTATCCTAGAGAAGTAGACCCTAGGTGAGTCATTGTAATTCGGGGCAATAGTCCCCACCGTTGTGTTAAGGATAACCCTCCTTGTTGGTCGGAGGAGGCAAAGTCCCCACAAGTTGTGGGGCACTAGGGTTATTAGACACTCCTAGAGATGTCGGCTCTAGTAAGTAATTGTTAACTGAGGATGACATGTTGGAGTGGGCTTCAAGTGAATGAAAGAATATAAATAGAGAGTGAGCCTCTCTATTTATCATACACACACTGACTCACTGGGGTGCATGCGTGAGAGAGAAGTTGCTGGGATCAGGGAGAGAGAGAGACTACTGCTATCGAGAGATCATCTTTATGTTTTTGGGTTTTAATTTTGGTGATGATTCTATCTCTGAGAAAGTTGTGGGGTTTTCTCCTTTAAGGTTTCCCTGAGGAAAATTCTTTGTGTCTCTTGTCTCTTGTGTTTATTGATGTACATGCTATTCTCTCAGTTAAAGATCCTAAGATCATAATGATAGCTTAATGTTAAAAATATAACATGGTATCAGAGCTAACCTGAGAAGAAGACATTGTGCAACTATAGAAGCTAGGGCTTCTTACTTTTTGGGTCTCTCTCCACAATCCATCAGCAAAATTATGCTAGGATGACTCTCCATTGAACGACGCATCTTTCTGTCGAAGCGAAATTCGATTCCGAGCATTTTCAGTTTTTGGTGTGGGAAATTAGGGCTTCTTGCAGAAGAGGAATTTTTGAGTGAGCCTAGAATATGATTTCTATCCTTGTCAAAATATAATTTTAGAGACCTGGGTCAATATTTTTGGTTGGGTGAAACTTCGGGAAAGTCAAACCCTATTTTGACCCCGAGCTGGAAAAAACCTAAAATACTAAAACTGATACATTTTGGTACATTCACTATATATAGGTATTGGAGAAGGATCAGGAGCTGAAACATTCACAAGATGAAAATAAAATTTGGATTTACACTGTGTCCAGACTTCAGCCTCAAATTCGCTATATTCTGGGAGATATGATCCTTCCAAGTTAGGGTTCCATCCTCTTCTAGGATTCATCCCTAAACAGGACACCTGGGGAGAATTGCTATATCTTGGGCTACAAAGGTCCAAATGAAATTTATGAAGATGTTCCAGAAAGGGAACATAATTTAATTTCTTTGGTCTGAGTTTCAGACCCAAAAGATGAAACAGTGACACGTGGAAGTCCGCACAACTTCGCTATTCTGAACAGTCCTGTAACAGGTCACCTTGGAAAAATGATCATAGGTCCCAATTGGTGAAACCAATTCTGACGAAACCTATGGTGTTGGAATAGGGATAGGATATTATACCTTAGTGCTAAGTTTCATACATGTATGAGTAGTAATTTTGGAGATACCATAGAAACAGTATTAGAAATTTCTACAGAAGAAATTGGAAAACTAGGGCTTCCTGTTCCGGGAGCTTCCCTCCACTGTTTTCAGAAAAGAAGTACACTAGACAGCTCACCTTGAAGAGATCTATATTTCTATCCCAATAGATCTAAAAGATTCCAAGTTTTGAAAATTAGGGTTTCTCTGACAAACCCTAGATCAACCAGCTCCAGAACCAGGACGGACACCTCAAATCGGTAAGATCTAATCTTTTGCTATTTTCATTTGAGGTTCTCATTTCCAAGTGATCTATTAGATTAGCTTGATGATAATCTTGGTGAAGTTGACAAATTCCAAGCATGAAGTATATGATGTCTCTGAATAAAATGCATTGGACACCCACATGAGTGGAGAGGTTCCAGTTCCAGAGGGAGATGAGGCTAAAAACCTTACACTAGAAGAACTTGGTCAAGGCCAAGAAGATCATTGTTGATTCAATCACTGATCACATTGTACCACAAGTGTCTTCCCTAAAGACACCGAAGATGTTTGATTCCTTGACCAAGCTATTTGAAGGGAAGAAAATAAATCAGAATATGAACTTAAGAAACCAGTTGAAGAATGTGAAGATCCAGAATGCAGAGACCACACAGTCATACTTTACAAGGGTCTCTCAGATCAAAGAACAACTTGAAGCGGTAGAAGAAAAAGTAGAGAATGCAGAAGTGGTGATAGCCACCTTGAATGGTCTCCCAGGATCATGGATTCATTCTTTCGAGGAATCTGTGCCAGAAGGAAGTGATTACTTTCAGCAGACTCTGGGAAGAAGAAGAAGCTCGACTCATAAGAAGAGAAGAGAAGATGGGAGCAATTGAAGATAAAGCTCTCACCATCCAAAGAAGATCCCTCAAGCGATGAGGAATATGAAGAAATCAACTCTTGAAGAACCTGTTATCCACCTCAGCATTTGGATAATAAATGATGCTATTATGAATGAAGAAGATGATGAAGCTGAAGGCTTAAGAAGGAGTCCACCCACTAAACAAATAAAGATAAGTATTCCATTGTCATTTCATGATATTGTTTTGTTATGCATTTGTTTATGCTTAGTTGATGCATTATGCATGATAGAATGTTTGTATTAATGACAGTATACTACTAATATGCATGTAATGGGTAATTAGCTCATGTTTCTATACAACTCTCCATTGCTACTTATCTAGAATGAAACCTCTTTGCTGACATATTGGATTAGTGCACAATCTCAATGTTGTCCTGGTAGAGATGGAAGACATCTAGAAAGTTTCTGTGAGATATGGATGAATGTTGTATTGGCTAAAATAGTTGCATGATCATATATTTATGCACAAGAATTTTCCATTATGAATATGTCTTATGAAATGTTTCTAACCATACAACTAACGCATTTGACTTGTAGGAAAGATCGCATACATAATCACCTACAAGCAAAGAAGAATGAGACTTGTTCCAAAGAACAAGTGACGACAGTTCAAGATGATGAATAATATGACGAATGCAGTGGCATCATTGATGCAGAACCTTCCAGCTATGAAGAAGTGACCAAGAAGAAAGGGAAGACCAGTTCAACAAGAATGATGTCTAGGATGTAGTATTAATACATGAAGGGAAGTTCGTAGTTCCATCATGCAATAGATGGAAACATCATGGGATACAAGGAAAGATTTGTAGCATGAGGCTTCTCACAAAAAGAAGGCATAGACTACGAAGAGACATTTGCAGCCAGTGGGAGTTGAGACACATGGCATGAAGAATCATGTGTGCAAATGAAAGAAGGTCTTGTACAAGCTCAGAAGACACCCATGGGATAACACACATGAGGAGCTTGATGAAGATCTGAACCTTTGCTACAAGGTTGATAAAGGATGACAAGTTCACAGATGGGTGCGAGAAGAAATTTTGAAAAAGTTCAAGATAGAGGATATTGGTATCCAATGATCCTAGATGGATACATAGAATATTAGTAGCAGAGGAAGCTACTTGTCACTCCAGTACATAATGTTTTAGTGCATAGAGTACGGAAGACAGAGGGAGTATGATGCTTCAGAGGGAGTGACTGCAGAAGATCCTGAGGTTTGACATGGTACTACAGGATGGATAGATTACTGATGACTCTAGGCTTTACTAAGAGTAAAGCAGTTTCCAACCTTTGCTTCAAGGTTGAAGGCAGAAGACCAGTGATGCTCCTGTTATGTGTCAATGCACTATTTTCTAAGCATGGAGGTGTGGAAGAATGTGGATGGAATATTCCTCGAACAAGGGAAGTATGCAGTAGAGATCCTGAAGAGGTTCAGGATGGTGGACTGTAAGGCCATGACCACACCCATGGCATCGAACCTGAAACTATTGAGTGATGCTTCATCAAAAGTGGTTGATGCTACGATGTATCGTCATATTATTGGGTCCTTGATGTACCTGACAAACACGAGACCAGATATTTGCTTTGCTGTGAACACCTTCAGCCTGTTCTTGACAGATCTGAGATATGTTCACTTGATTGTTGCAAAGCATATTTTGAGGTACCTGAGGGGTATAGTTGATTATGGGCTCAATTATGAGGTGATTCAAAAGATTAAAATGGAAGGTTATGTTGATTTAGATTGGGCAGGAAGTGCCATCGATAGGAAGAGCACTTCAGGGTGTTTCTTCAGTATGGGATCAGGTGTGATCTCTTGGTTTAGCAGGAAGCAATCCTGTGTGAAACTGAGTACAGCTGAAGCAGAGTATATTGCAGCTTGTTTAGCTAGTTGTGAGGTGGTATGGATGAGGAAGATACTGTCTAATTTATTAGATCTCTAGTTGGATGCTACTTGTATACATTGCGACAACTAGAGTTGTGTGAAGTTGTTGGATAACCCGGTGTTCCATGACAAGTCGAAGCATATCGAGATCAAGTATCACTATATCAGGGATATGGTGCAGAGAGGAGCAGTGAAGCTCCCGTATGTTGCGATGGATGAATAGATAGCTGATGTGTTGACAAAGCCATTGGCCAGAGTGAAGTTTGAATACTTCAGGGAGAAGCTTGGTGTTCTCTAGATCGAGGTTCCATACAAAGGGAAGTGATGAGTCCATTAGCCATTCTGACATGGTGAGAGGATTGGTTCCTTCTATGGTCAGATGTAAGGACTGATTCATTCTATCATGGTGAGAGGATTGGTTCCTTCCATGTTAGATATGAATGCTGAGCCATTCTGATATGACTATAGGATTGGTTCCTACATGATTAGATATAAGGGCTGTTGCCATTCTCTGAATGGAGGTACTTGGTCAGTTACCAGGAAAGCTCAGTCCAGGACTAAGGACCATTCTAAATAGACTGTGGGATGTGTTCTCACATGATAAGATATGAGTGCATGGCCATTCTGATGTGATTGAGGGATGTGTTCCCACTTGATCAAATATAAGGGCTGTTGCCATTCTTTGAATGGAGGCACCTGGTTAGTTACCAGGAAATATTAGTATGGGACTGAGGGCCATTCTGATATGACTATGGGATGTGTTCTCACATGATCAAATATGAGTGCATGGCCATTCTGATGTGATTGAGGGATGTATTCCCACTTGATTAGATATAAATCCTGTTTCCATTCTTTAGGAGAATGGAGGCACCTGGTTAGTTACCAGGAACCCTTAGTCTAGGACTAAGAGCCATTTTGACATGGTGAGAGGATTAATTTCCTTCCATGGTCAGATGTGAGTGCTGTGCCTTTTCATAGATGGTAGTAGGTGTGTCCTACCATGCTGGTGATTGTAAGTGTTGTGCCTTTCCACAGATGGTAGTAGGTGTGTCCTACCAAGCTGGTGGATGTAAGTGCTGAGCCTTTCCACAGATGATAGTAGGTGTGTCCTATCATGCTGGTGTATGTGAGTGATGTGCCTTTTCACAGATGATAGTAGGTGTGTCCTATCATGCTGGTGAATGTAAGTGCTGGGCCTTTCTGACAGGGTTGTGGGATGTGTTCCTGCATGGTCATATGTGAGTGTTAGGCATGCCTTTCTGACATGGTGTTGGATGTATTCCTCTCATGGTTAGATGTAACTGTTGGGCTGGCCATTTTGACTTAGGGTCAGATATAAGTGCTGAAGAAGACCTACATGGAGGCTAGGCCTACAACTAGCATGAAAAAGGGTTGGCTCTGTAGAACTTCATGTGATGAGAAGAATCATGAGATGGCCCCCGTGATGATGATCGAGATCCAGTGATGATGATCTAGATCGAGTGATGATCCAAATCCAGTGATGATGATCCAACAGTGATGATCCAGATCCAGTGATGATCCATATTCGATGATGAATATGACTTGAATATGAAGATAACTTGAAGATGAAGATGACTTGAAGATGAAGATGACTTGAAGATGACGAGGACTCGATGATGATCCAGATGATATAGAGAAGAAGACTTGTGTTGCTAAATTGTGTCGAGAGAATACCTTCCTAGTTAAGAGGGAGTGTTGATGTATTTGTAACTTCGGAATGTATTCATCCGTATATCTTATGTATTGTACCCCGATGTTTATTCCAGGATGTGTCTGTAATGTATTTGAGTCATGTCATGCCCTGATGTTCCTATCAAGATATTCAATAATGTAAACAAGTCATGTCAAGTCATTGTGGGTAACCCTCCTATTAGTCAAGGGTTAAAGTCCCCACAGTTGTGGGGCCCTAGGGTTATTAGACTATCCTAGAGAAGTCAACCCTAGGTGAGTCATTGTAAGTCGGGGCAATAGTCCCCACCATTGTGTTAAGGATAACCCTCCTTGTTGGTCGAAGGAGGAAAAGTCCCCACAAGTTGTGGGGCACTAGGGTTATTAGACACTCCTAGAGATGTCGACTCTAGTAAGTAATTAATAAGTGAGGCCGACATGTTAGAGTGGAATTCAAGTGAACGAAAGAATATAAATAGAGAGTGAGCCTATCTATTTATCATACACACACTCACTCATTGGTGTGCATGAGTGAGAGAGAATTTGATGGGATCAGAGAGAGAGAGACTATTGCTATCGGGAGATCATCTTTATGTTTTTGGGTTTTACTTTTGGTGCTGATTCTATCTCTGAGGAAGTTGTGGGGTTTTATCCTTTATGGTTTCCCCGAGGAAAATTATTTGTGTCTCTTGTCTCTTGTGTTTATTGCTGTAGATGTTATTCTCTTAGTTAAAGATCCTAAGATCATAATGCTAGCTTAATGTTAAAAATCTAACAATGTTCTCTCCACTCTAGGACCAACTTGCACAAGAATTTCCAAGTTCCATTAGTCTTTGACCTTGAATTTTTTGTTTGTGGCCCTATACACAGAAAAAACAACTATTTTTTGCATGGGTTGAAACCGCCTATTTTGGGATGGCCCAAAGTAAAAAATTGACCATGAAAATTAAAAATAAAAGCATTAAAATTAAAGGGAATGGCATGATGATCTAGCTGAACCAGACGGTGTGTGATTTTGTGGAATGATGCTCTCGGAATCAACTTCTCAAGTTTTTGGTCCAAAAACACTATGTTGGGTAAATTTCCAAATGGTATGGAAAAATGTTTTTTTTAACTATTTTATAGATTTGATTTTTGAATTTTTACCCACTTTTCTATAGTTTGGACCATTTTTGGACCGTTTGGCATAATTTTGTGTTGTAGGCGCCCGATTTGAGCACGTTTTTACTGATTCTTTGATACATTCATGCTGATCATAGGTATAATATCTGAACTGGCATATAGGTAAGTATTTCACATCTGCTTGCATTTTGCATGGCCTTATGACTGTTTCATCTTCACCTTAGGTACAAACCCATTCCATGACGTCAGAGAAACTTCATGCTACTGTTAGAAGTGATATTATGTGAATGGTAGATCCTTCCTATACATGGGTGCCCTAGTTAGATCCCATTTTGCATTTGGTACCCATGCTGAGATTTCTCCTTTAGGTTTGGGGAGTCTCTTTTTAGTCCCTCCATGTCCTTGAGAAAGAGATTCATACTCCTCTTGAACTTTATGCTGGATTTTCCCTATAGGGATTCCCTTGTATATATCAATTTGTAATTTCATTTCATGAATTTTTCTTTCCTTATTGAGCTTTATGCTGACTCCTTGCTTCAGAGTTATAAGCCATGTAGCCTGAGCTTGTCTCATGTCTAGCCAAGCAAATCCTTTTACATATCCTTTGCAGGTTGATCACCCCTTTACTGGGAGAATACCTGAGTGTCATTATCCTGCACATACTTCCTTGCATTGAGAAAAGGTATGTTCCACTACCTGGAACTAGTTTGCTTGCCCCTGACACTTGTCTCCTCCCATCTATGTACTATAAAACACTTTTATTATTTTCAATATTTTCAAAATATCTGAAAAAGTCTAAAAAAAATAAAAAAACATAAAAAGTAGGATGGGAAATGATATTATCTTTGGCAGCAGTTGAGTCGTGTCTCCTTCGAACAGAGCACTATATATCACCTCCATTGGTTGGGTTGTTAGTTTGAATTTAGGAGCTGTACTCATTACTCTGAGTTTATCTCCACTGACTAGTTATGCTTCTAGTCCCCATGGAGCCTCTGTTGATGCCTCGTGTGTCGCAGAGATGTCCCATTTTTCATATCAAGTCCATGCTGCCTACCTTCAGTCAACACTTTCCTTGTGCTCTTGTTCGAAGGAAGTTGAAGCCTGAGTCGACCATTCCTCAGTTATATTGACTTTGCATGTTGGCCATCCTTGATATAGTTACTGGTTCGTACACATCTTATTTGATTTATTCCACATTATACAACATTGTTGAGTACCTCATGTTGGTTGATGGGGGATGCCTTAATTACCTCCTTCCAGCGGATTCCATTCCATCGACTTTAGATCATTTATTTTGGAATCAGAGTCTAGAGTCCTTTGAGTGCCTTGAGACTTACAGCCATTGGTGGTAGGTTCTCTCGCCATCGATAGTTTTGGGAATACATCAATGTCCCCTGATCGATGGATTCTTCCAAGTGTTTGACCTCAACACATCTATTCACACTTGTTAGATTGCACTTTGTACCTTGATTCCCATTTTCATTATCAGTGGGTTATCTCGCGTTTGTTAACGGTATACATCAATGACCAGTAATAAGATGATGGACTACTATGTTCGACCTCGACACATCTATTCACATAGTAGGACATGAACTCATAGCAGTTTGTGTAGAAGACCTTCCAACTTGGTGGCATTCCATATATGCTGCCTCCTTAATAGTGCCAATATTAATGCGATTTTAGCTCTCGTGAACAGATTCCAGTGTATATCATATATCTTCATCCATTATGGAGATCATTGATTCATTGTATATTGTACGTGGCAATGAACACACATGATATTTTGTATATCATGCTTATTCATGGCCATTGTACTCTTATGTATTCGTGACTGCTATATGTATTTCCAGTCACATTCAGGGATTGATCATTGTATTGTACTGATGAGTGGTTGGTTTTTCCACACGAGTCTTCATTACTCCACTTCTGGGATGGATTATATAATGTATTTCGGCCATCATGTTACCCCTTTGACCTCACACATTAAGGGGCATCTGTTAAAGCTGATTTTACCACACTTGGTTGATCACACATTTATGGCCTTCCCTATCCCTTTGTAGACTCTTTAGACCCCATGGACTTATATTATACTTTGATGTTCCAAGATTATCCCCAAAAATCACTTGTTTATACTTATACACAACTTTTAAAGCCATACTTGCGTGTATACGCAACTTTTGACCTCAAACTCGCGTACATCGGGATGTGTGCATAAAGACAAATATTTTTGGAGTTTTCCTCATATGAGTCTGAATATCTTGACTCTTGGCCTTCCATATTCCTTGAAAATGCTCGGACTCGACCATCCATTACCTCTTTTGAGTGCTATATATTGATCCTCTTGGATACATTGAAGGAGGTGAAATTGAAGAGTAAGGAAACTATAGTCCATTGTTGCCTCATTTTGCTTATACTTGAGTCTGCATCCCTTTGTCTCTTTGTATCACATAGTATTATTCCTAAGCTTGCTTTTTCTTTGTAAGATTTATATCGAGAGATGGAGGATTGAAGTGGTGGAGGCCCAGGTGGAGGACTCGGTTTCTCCAGTTCGCAGAAGTGCGGATAGAGTTTGTCACTATTGTATCTCTGTTTTATTAATAGAAATATATTTTCCTATCCAATACATGTGCATCTAAATATGAATATTGAATCCATGGATGTATTTACTTTCTTATACATGATTGATTATATATGCTAGAGTAGTTCTAACACATCATTATATATCATGCTTGCTTTGTTTGCTGTTGTTGAGAGAGAATTTGGAAAACAAGTGTGATTGGAAAATCTCAACGGGGATCTACTTCAACTGTCAGGAATAAGGTACGAATCTATACCCCTTAGTGTTAGATGATTTTACTACTCTTGCATATTGGACAGGATTGATTTCTGGTGTCATACTGTCTGTTGTGGTACCCCCATGCAATAGGAAGTTTCTCTCTGTAACATGGATCTTCATTACCAACACATTTGTGTTGTATCAATTCTTTCATGACGAATATTTTTAAGGCTAAATGCATTTGTTCATGCTCTTCTTTTCCAAAAGTGAATTCATTTATATTACTTCAAATTTTTGTACTAGTGGTGGATCCAATAATGGAGGCATTTTTAAGCGATACCCTTTGATATTGGAATTCAAGGTGATGTTCATTCTTAAGTGTTTGGAGTTTGAAGACATCAATGCGATCCTTATCATTTTCATCTTGCCATATTATTGTAGATGGATTCTATCTTACCGCCTTAATGAGTGTGTACTTTAATTCTATGATTTTCAAAGATGTGTGGCGGTTGTCATAGATATGAAACACATTTGAACTGACATCAACTTGATCGAAAATATCTAGGTCTTGTACTAGTTTTATCTGAATCATAACCTCCATGGTTTCTTTACTAAGAGGAATTTTAATATCCTTCATTCTTTATTTCCACATGACTGCATCCAAAGCTTCAATTCAAGAGAAACACAAATGTTGTTCATTTATAGTAACTTGCTCAATAGGAATTCCTAACCATGTGGATGTGATAGCTTCTATGTCATATGGATTATCAACATTAGACCCATTATCATATTCACTATTATTTGGAATGTAAGTGACAATTGGCAAAGACACAACTTTTCCATCA
Source organism: Pseudotsuga menziesii (assembly GCA_001517045.1). NCBI lineage: Eukaryota > Viridiplantae > Streptophyta > Pinopsida > Pinales > Pinaceae > Pseudotsuga > Pseudotsuga menziesii. The sequence continues at coordinate 163,232 of LPNX010730930.1, read as the reverse complement.
CTATCTACATTTTTGTTTGTAGAACCATGGCTAGTCTTCCCATCTTGTTTAAGTAGATATCGATTGCTTCTTGTTGTTGGTGTGGTTTCATGGAATTTCTTACCTATTAGAGTTCCCTGCTAATATTCATTGGGGAAATTTGAGAGTATGTGAGTTTGATGTTGTCTCCTTCTATTGCAAGATTTTATATGAACATGGCTTCCAACTTCATCAATAATATCAATAGCTTTATCTGACAAAACTGGTTAAGGACAATGTGCAAGTGCTTTTTCATGCTCTTTGTTCTTTCCAAATATAATATTATAATTTTTTCTTCATGATGATTAGCAGGAGAATTTTGGGTTGAATTTGGCATGTTAATAGTTACTACAGGTCCATAGTATGCACCTTCATAATCCATAATTGGTGGCTATTGATTTAATGTAGACACATGCTCTTTCACCTTGTTGTTGTTGTTGTCTTTTTATTTAGTACCTATAATAGATTCCCTTATTTTATTTTCCTCATATTCTGTGCTTATGTCTTCTTTAGGATATAGTGGGGGCGGTGATGTAGAGATGCTAGATGATGTGACCGATATGTTCACATAACTTTGTATTTTGTGACGCATTTTTATTTTCCATCATCTTCATGATATCATCCAATTTTTCGTTCAACCTTGTCTCCATTTTTTTGAAATGTTCTTTTAATTCTGTCATGGTCTTGGCCCTAGTTATGTGGGATGTATATTTGGATATACTTTTGGATTGATATAAAGAGAGGGTAGCTTAAAGTCTTGGGTAAACCTAATTAATTAATAATAACTATTATATTGATAATAATTTTATAATCAATGGGTAGGAATTAATAAAAATAATAGATATAATAATTATTATATTTAAATATTATTATTATTATTTGAACTCTAAAATTTTAATAAAACCAAATATTAATATAATATTAATTATATAACATTTAAATTTATTAAAAGCCAGTGCTTAGGTGGAGCAGAAGAGGAGCAGGTTGCGTGGCTTCTGGGGGGAAGAATGAAGTATGGTGTTGATAGATTGCAACAAAGAGAAAGAAGGCCTGATCTGGTACATGGATATTTGGGATGGAAATTTAACATAGACATCCTACAATTTGATGAAATCCTAGAGGATCCCCATATCTATGATCTGTTGAAAGCCTATATCCAACCTTAAGGGTTCAAAATGATGCAAGGGCCTAAAATTATCTAGGTAAAGGGGGCTGTCTATATCTGTTTTGGAAATGATACCCTACCTCCACTCTGATCTTGTGTCCATCAGAGTTCACACTTACAAAGCATGGTGGAGTCTGACAAATCTCGTCAAGCTACCCCTGTTACCTTCGACTGGACTAGTATAAATTACCCCCAGCAATGGGAAATCAAATACCAAGAACTTAGGAATGCTGAATGTATGCAACGTTCCATCCATAACAAACCTCTGACTTTTGACCAGCATACTAATTCTTTTAGATTACCAGCACAAACCCCTGCTCCCAGATTTACACCTTCTCTTATCAGATCTACCTCTATGGCTTCCTACAATAATGATCGTCGACAAGCCGATTCCAACTCTGTCTCTGCATCCCAACCCACTTCTACTTCTTTCACTAGTTTGTATGAAATAGAACACCGAGGCCAACATAAATATTGCCCCACAAGTAGAAAAATACTTCAGAGGATCCAACACCAGAAAAATAGGGATCCACCAACACTAAGTATGCCGAGTTTACCTAGATATAATGATGTAGTGGAAGTAAATAACCAAGGACGTAAGTCCTATATTCCAGGTAGGAATTTTCCTGAGGTTCCCTTCCGGCAATACTCAATAGATAGCCAAATAAAAAAATAATTTCTACCATACAAATCGTCAGGCCCTGATGAGTCTGTCTCTGATGACATCAAGCTTGCTAACTGGAGCAATATGTAGCAGAAGACGATTGCATGGGACCTTGATGACATGGTCTATGATCTGCTTGTTCTTAAAAATATGGTATTAGAAGAAAAAGAAAAAATTTCCCTCGTTGAGACTAAGCTAGGTTTGTTATATCATCTCTTGAAAGATTCTACAAAGATGAAAGAGGCAGTTGAAAAAGTTGCACATAAATCCGAAAGAAGATTGCCCAAGTTAGAAGAGCTTTTGACCCAACCTCAAGAGCTTAAAAAGAAAGTCCCGGGTGTCAATCCCTCAATTTTTTCCTTAGCATCACAAGGTCACAAAAGAAAAAAAACTCCAAAGAAAGAAAATAAGCATCACCAGAGTATTTCTTTTAGCATGCTAAGTATTTCAGAGGATGAGAAACCATAATTTAATTTTGGGAGAGATGAAGACGAATGTGATGAAATCAAGGAATGGATAGGTCACTTTAAAACTTTTCCTCTTGCCTTAGACACTAAATATTTGAATATGATGTCTATTCATGATAGGGCAAAGTCTTCATCCATCCATAATCCACCTCCTTGTGAAAATACCTTTGACCTCTAGATGCCTGACGCATCGAAAGCTCCAAACCCAAGATTCCAATTTGGAGTTAACACCATGAACAATCTGTTGTCCCAAATGCCTGACCAACCTGTCTTAAATATTCAGTGTCAATCCCGAAATGACATTAAGCCTGCAATACAAATGTTAGGACAATGGACCCTTTACAAAGGACTCAAAATGATACCCTTACAGGTCAACAACTGGCTGGACAAATAATTGCAGGTCTTTCAGGACTTGCCAATGAGTGGTGGAGATGGCTCCCAGAAGAAGCTAGAAATGAAACTCTCTCTTCTAAAGATGCTGATCAACAGATACTCCAAGCATTGGGTAAAGAATTCTATGGACCCGATGAAAGATAAGATTATGAACATCTTGCTTCTCTATTTATGTCAGGCCGACTCTGTAATCTGGCACAGAGTGAAGAATATTTCTGTTATATGCAATAGCTCTTGATTTCCTTCGAAAAGTCAAGAGATCCTGCTTATCTAAAGAATTATCTCAAGATTTTCCCTGGTCATGTTCCAAATGCTGTGGAACAATATATGAAAGATAAGAATATTAATTATCGAGGTCTCTCTCTAGCCCAGTTACATAGTTACATACTAGAGACATGGCAAGAGCACTGCTTGGAGAAAAGAGTTAGTAAAGACTTCAAGCATCATCAAAGTATGCATTCATCATCCTTCTGTAAGAATGTTGCAAAAATTCCAGATTGGGGATGTGGTGCATACAATAGAGGTCATGTAGCAAAAGATTGCAAATGTCATAAATCCAAACATAAGAAAGGCTTCTATTCAAGTGCTCCTAGATATCATCTAGACACAGGAAATCCCTATAAGCATAAGAGACAACACGGATATCAAGTTTCCAAGAAATATAGATAACACCCTCACATAAAGTTTGTTAAAAGAAGAACAGACAGAAATGATAAGGAAACATGCGTCATCTGTGGCCAGAAGGGCCATTGGGCAAATAAATGTCCAAAAAAGAAGTCAAAACCAAGGCTTGCTACCTTATGTGCCCAGTTAGATCCTCGATGGTGGGATCAACACTCTAGTTCAAACACTGAATCACCCAATGGTGAAATAATTTTCTTGCCTTCTGATGCATCAACTGCATCCGATGACTCTGAGCTAGATAACGACATTGCTGCTCTTAAAAAATTTGCTTCTTATTCTTCCTCTTCAGAGTTTGATTCTGAACCAAATTTGGGAGGGTTCGAGCTTCCAGAGTATGATTTCTCTCTGTATATGTTTTCTGTGAATACTCCACAAAAAATTGAAAAATAAATCACAGCCATAGATTTGCAATTTTCTGAAAGATGCTGAGAGCATCTTTGAAAGATGAAAAGAAGAAATTACTCAAAAGGCTTGAGCAAGATAAAGGTAAAGGTAAGGTAAATCCTGCCGAACTCTATAGAAGCTACCTAGATGGTCATGAAAGCAAGCAGTGCTATAGAAGAGATAAAGAGAAAATGCTATGACTACAAATCAAAGAAAAGCAACAGCAGCTCATAAGCCTAGTAACACATATTGAAGAGTTGAAGAGTATGGTTAAAATCATAAAGATTGAAAGGGATCAATCATTAGATGAAGAACTAGGAAAACAGTATGATCAAGCTTTAGAAAATCCAGAAACAAAAGAACCATCTCTTGACCTTACTTTAGGAATGCTCACTGGTCCTGAAATGTTTATTCGAATCCAATTTTTCCCAATATAAACCTTATTTTTTAGATTGTATGCTTGATTCTGGTTGCCAGTTGAACTTAGCAAAAGGTTCAACATGCCCCTCATTCTATTCGAAAAACACTATAGACTGTGGGTTAGCCATTGAAGGAAATCCAGTCCCCCTTAATGCAAAAGCTGAAAATTTCCTGATAAAGTTCAATGAAACATCTGATGTAGTAACTTGGTACAAGTTAGACAACATCTAAGAAGATTGCATTCTAGGTTCAGAATTCCTATCCAGAGTTAGTCCTTTTTCTTTTGATATCTAGAAGATGTTATTTTCTTGTGTCATCAATAATTGTACAATCAAGCTTCCTCTTTCTTTTAGTTCGAGTCCAAAATTGTCATTCTTTTGTACAAAATCCTGTGCAGAAAAACAATCCTGCTCAGTTGATGAAAATGGATCGTTGTATAACCTTTTCAAACATCCATAGAGAGAAAAACCTTGCAGATATCACTGCAAAATTGATTAAATACTGTTGCTCAGAAATCCCAAATGATTTTTGGACAAGAGAGAAATATTTGGTCTCCTTGTCATTTGATCCATTTCAGAAGATTAAACCAATGAAAGCTTCTGCTCATCTCATGTCCCCCTCAGAGAGAGATTTCTGTGCCTCCAAAATCAAGGAACTTCTAGCCAAAGGCCCTTGGGATTGCCGAGCCATTGTTGTAAACAAACATTCTAAGATCAAGTGGGGAAAGCCGAGGCTTGTAGTAAATTATAAGCCTCTTAATCCTGTACTTCAGAAAGTCCACTACCCTCTGCTAGATAAAGCTAGTCTACTGCAAAGAATTGCTGGTTGCACAATATTCATCAAATTTGATTTGAAATCAGGGTTCTACCAAATTGGTATTGATGCAAAGGACCGTTTTAAAATAGAATTTGTAGTTCCACATGGTCAATACCAGTGGAAGGTTTTACCATTCAAAATCAATAATGCTCCATCAAAATTTCAAAAGAGCATGGAAGCTATCTTTAGAGAAAAACAGTGGGCACTTGCGTTCATTGATTATACTCTGATCTGTTCCAAAAACCTACAAGAACACTTAAAACATTTGCAGATGTTTTATGATTTGGTTTTTAAACATGGGTTAGTCCTGTCTCAAAGCAAGATAGAGATAGGTAAGACCGAAATGGAGTTTCTTGGATTTAAGATCCAAAGAGGACAAGTCATACTGCAAAAACATGTCCTAATCACTTTCAGCCATTTTCCTGACCAAATCCTTGATAAAACTCAGTTGCAGAGATTCCTTGGTAGTCTCAATTACATTTGACATTTTTACAAAGGTCAGGCCACTGATATTAATCTTATTCAACAAATATTAAAGAAAAACCATGTAAAGTGGTCACCAGACATGACTTTGGCCATACAACATATCAAATCCAAAGTGTTGGAATTGGCTCCTCTTTCTTTACCTCAGGGTTCAGGACAACTCATTATTGAGACAGATACTTCTTCCCACACTTGGGGTGGAGTTTTGGTTGAGGCCATAGAAGACAAAGAATATGTGTGTGGTTATGGTTTAGGTTCCTTTAAAGCAGTAGAACTCAACTACCCTTCCAGACACAAAGAGATCTTGGTTGTTAAAAAGACAATCCAACATTTTATCTTGTTTTTGAAACCAATTAGATTTGTTATTAGAACAAACTTGAAAATAATGCCTGGTATTTTTAAGAATGAGAATTTAATGGCATAAAATAGTAGCCATATTTTAAAATGGTTTATTTGGCTCAGTAATTTTGATTTTGACATTGTATATAAGCTAGGTTATCTCAATTGTCTTGCTGATATGCTCACTAGAGAACATCCAAAAGAAACTGCTCCTACTCTTAGCATGTTCACAGCTGGTGTGTCCAGTTCTGGTGCAGATTGTCGTAAAGCACCACTTTATCATCCTAGAAACAACTTATTCCTGATGCCTTGGGATGAATCTCTTTCGGAGGCAGAACGAGGACAAATCCTTGATTACGCATCAAGGAAAGAAGATGAAAGGTATTTTGACCTTACCCTCATCAAGCAAATTGAAGCCTCTCTGCTAAAAATACAAATAATGGAAATATGGGAGAGAGATGCATTTTGAAATTTTGAGAATGCCCAAGAAAAGCTAAAGGGTTATAAAGAACTGTGGATAGATTGCAATGAAGAGAAAGAAGGCGCGATCTAGTACGTGTATATTGGGGATGGAAATTTAACATGGACATTATATAATTTGATTCTTCAGTTTTGTAGAGAGCAGCGCAAAATTATCATCTGTGCAGACCTAGCAAACCTTAGGCATAATGCATGGTCTGGTTGGACGGAAGTCTTACTAGATAAGTTTTGTCCAAGAACGGATTGGGTAAACCGTCATGCCAATTTCATACTTCATATAAAAAATGACATTGAAGTGGCCGACATAGAGCATCAATGGTTTAAATTTATGCTCCATCATCATGGCGGATGCTACACACAGCTAGAGCATACGTTGTATACTTCTCAAAAGTACATCAAGCGCGATACTCAAGGACAGAGAATTGACTCAAAGGTGCATACAAAAATAATCCCTTTAAAATTTTAGGTAGAGTCATTATTCCAAGGGGAATTCCTTTGCAAATCCAATCCAATATTTCATGGATCAGATATTGAAAGATGCTTCAGTCCAGATTTGTACCCGTCGATCTAGTTGGAAGAGGACCTTCCAAATCCAGATGCCTTCAAGGACTATGAATTAGATATTTCAGGATCTAACTACCTTTGCGGTGGGTTAGACCTTGGAAATGGATGTGAAGTCTGCATTTTTCGATAGGGAAGAGACCCATACAACTAAAGTGAAAGCTGTGGTGGGCCATTGAAGACCGTTGTGGGCTGGTTATGCTCCACTGTGTTTCAGTATGCTTTTTGTACTAACTAGGAAGAGTCGGTCATAATTAAGATTTTGGGTCCCCACATGTCTACAGAATCTAAGGGACAAGATAACGATGATGGTTGTCCCCACTTGTCACCCCAAATGCTTTCCTTTTGACTCATTAGTGCCAGTATTGAGTCACTGGGATACTGATATAAGTTTGTATAAATAAATAGCTAAGGGCTCATTGTAGGGGGGATTTAGGAGTCGCTCATGTGTTGAGTTTAGTTGAGTTTGAAGTAATATGCTCTGCGAGTTGCTCTCAAAAGTATAACATCGCATCAGAAATCTTCAAGTCTGTAAATGTGTGTATGCAAGCAAAGTATTGTGAGTTTGTGTTTGTAAGTTTGTGTATGTAGTTGTGAGCTTCACCCTCTGAAGCCGATCTACATGTCTTTGAAGGATTTGTAATTGCTGTAATTTCTGAATCAAGAAGAAGAAGAGAGTTGTTTTCGATCTTGGTGTTTCATCTCTGCAGAATCTTTCAAGAGATGATCTAACAGACCTAGCTTAGTCTCAACAAGGGAAAATTTTTCTTTTTCTTCTACTACCATATTTTTAAGAAGAAGCAAATCATAGGCCATGTCATCAAGGTTCTGTGCAGTCATCTTCTACTGCATATTGCTCCAGTTAGCAAGCTTGATGTCATAAGAGATAGACTCATCACAACCTGAAGATTTGTATGGTAGAAATTCTTTTTTGATTTGGTTGTCTATTGAGTATTACTGGAAGGGAACCTCAGGCAGATTCCTACCTGGAACATAGGACTTACGTCCTTGGTTATTTACTTCCATTGCATCATTATATCTAGGTAAACTCAGCATACCTAGTGTTTGTGGATCCCTATTTTTCTGGTGTTGCATCCTCTGAAGTATTTTTTTACATGCGGGGCAATATTTATGTTGGCCTCGGTGTTCTGTTTCATACAAACTAGTGAAAGAAGTATAAGTGGGTTGGGATGTAGAGACAGAGTCAGAATCGGCTTGTTGCCGATCATTATTGTAGGAAGCCACAGAGGTAGATATGATAGGAGGAGTGTAAATCTTGGAGCAGTGGTTTGTGCTGGTAATTGGAAAGAAGATTGGCCATGTTAGAAGAGATTTTGACCCAAAATCAAGAGCTTAAAAAGAAAGTCCCAGGCGTCAATCTCTTAGTTTTTTCCTTAGCATCAAAAGGTCACAAAATAAAAGAAACTCCAAAGAAAGAAAATAAGCATCACCGGAGTATTTCTTTTAGCATGCTAAGTATTTCAGAGGATGAGAAACCATAATTTAATTTTGGAAGAGATGAATAAGAATGTGATGAAATCAAGGAATGGATAGGTCATTTTAAAACTTTTCCTCCTGCCTTAGATACTAAATATTTGAATATGATGTCTGTTCATGATAAGGCAGAGTCTTCATCCATCCATAATCCACCTCCTCTTGAAAATACCTTTGACCTCCAGATGCATGACGCATCGAAAGATCCAAACTCAAGATTCCAATTTGGAGTTAACACCATGAACAATCTGTTGTCCCAAATGCCTAACCAACATGTCTTAAATATCTAGTGTCAATCCCGTAATGATATTAAGACTGCGATACAAATGTTAGGACAATGGACCCTTTACAAAAGAACTCAATATAATACCCTTACAGGCCAACAACTAGCTGGACAAATAATTGCAGGCCTTTCAGGTCTTGCTAATGAGTGGTGGAGATGGCTCCCATAAGACGTTAGAAATGAAATGCTCTCTGCTGAAGATGCTGATCAACAGATACTCAAAGCATTGGGTAAATAATTCTATGGACCCGATGAAAGATAAGATTATCAACATCTTGCTTCTCTATTTATGTTAACCCAACTCTGTAAGCTATCACAGAGTGAATAATATTTCTGTTATATGTAATAGCTCTTGATTTCCTCCCGAAAGTCAGGAGATCCTGCTTATCTAAAGCATTATCTCAGAAGTTTCCCTAGTCATGTTCCAGATGCCGTGGAACAATATATGAAAGATAAGAATATCAATTATTTAGGTCTCTCTCTAGCCCAATTACATAGTCACATACTAGAGACATGGCAAGAGCATTTCTTGGAGAAAAGAGTCAGTAAAGACTTCAAGTGTCATCAAAGTATGTATTCATCATCCTTATGTAAGAATGTTGCAAAAATGCTAGATTGGGGATGTGGTGCATACAATAGAGGTCGTGTAGCACAAGACTGCAAATGTCATAAATTCAAACATAAGAAAGGATTCTATTCAAGTGCTCCTAGATATCATCTAGACACAAGAAATCCCTATAAGCATAAGAGATAGCATGGATATCAAGTTTCCAATAAATATAGCAAACACTTTTAGAAAAAGTTTGTTAAAAGAAGGACATACATAAATGATAAGGAAAAATGCTTCATCTGCGGCCAGAAGGGCCATTGGGCAAATAAATGTCCAAAAAAGAAGTCAAAACCAAGGCTTGCTGGCTTATGTGCCCAGTTAGATCCTCAATGGTGGGATCTACACTCCAGTTCAGACACTGAATCACCCACTGGTGAAATAATTTTCTTTCCTTCTGATGCATCAACTGCATTCGATGACTCTAAGCCAGACAAAGACATTGCTGCTCTTACAAAATTTGCTTCTTATTATTCCTCTTCAAAGTCTGATTCCAAACCAAATTTGAGAGGGTTCGAGCTTCCAGAGTATGATTTCTCTCTGTATATGTTTTCTATGAATACTCCACAAAACATTGAAAAACAAATTGCAGCCATAGATTTGCAATTGTCTGAAACTCCTGCCTTTGAATATATGCTAAGAGAATCTTTGAAAGATGAAAAGAAGAAATTACTCAAAATCATTAGAGGAAATTTCAACTCAAAATCGGCCTCCTAAAAAGAATTAATAAAATAATAGTTAAAATAATAAAATAATATTTATTAGTTTTGGAGGAAGAAAAAAAAAACTACTTTTTTGTTTGTATTTTTGACATATATCCCCGTGCTTTTACTCAAATTTCGATTGGGGGAGCTCGTTGGATGTGGAATTAAATTCCACATCCAATGAGTACCCACTGAGCATACTTTTGATGGACCCCGCTACCCCAAAAACAAGAAATACCCGAAAAAAATTGATGATGACATCATCATCACATTTTTCAGGTATTTCTTGTTTTTGGGGTAGCGGGGTCCGTCAAAAGTATTCCGAGTGGGTACTCTTTGGATTTAGAATTTAATTCCGCATCCAACGAGCTCCCCCGATCGAAATTTGAGTAAAAACACGGGGATATATGTCAAAAATACAAACAAAAAAGTATTTTTTTTTATGATACCTATCCCCAAATTTATATCAAAAAAGTGTTTAAGACCTATACGGTATTTCAAATTTAAATCAATTTCATTGGCTAACACATGATGACATGGAATTTGAATCAAAGTTAAAAGGCCTATTTTGAGTTGAAATTTCCTCTAATGGTTTGAGCAAGATAAAGGTAAAGGTAAGGTAAATCCTGCCCAGTATAATCCTGCCAAACTCTATAGAAGCTACCCAGATGGTCATGAAAGTAGGCAGTGCTATAGAAGAGACAAAGAGCAAATGCTTTAGCTACAAATCATAGAAAATCAGTAGTAGCTCAGAAGCCTAGTAACACAGATTGAAGAGTTGAAGAGTATGGTTAAAATCATACAGATTTAAAGGGATCAATTGTCAGATGAAGAACTAAGAAAGCAGTGTGATCAAGCTTTAGAAAATCCAGAAAAGAAAGAACCATCTCCCGATCTTACTTTAGGAATGTTCACTGGTCCTAAAATATTTATTCGAATCCAGTTTTTCCCAAGTGAGCATAAACCTTATTTTTTAGACTGCATGCTTGATTCTGGTTGCTGGTTGAACTTAGCAAAAGGTTCAGTACTCCCCTCATTCTATTGGGAAAACACTACATACCATGGGACAGCCATTGAAGGAACTCCAGTCCCCCTTGATGCAAAAGCTGAAAATTTCCTGATAAAGTTCAATGAAACATCTGATGTAGTAACTTGGTACAAGTTAGACAACATCAAAGAAGACTGCATTTTATGTTCAGAATTCCTGTCTAGAGTTGGTCTTTTTTCTTTTAATATCCAGAAGATGTTATTTTCTTGTGTCATCAATGATTGTACATTCAAGATTCCTCTCTCTTTTAGTTCTAGTCTGAAATGTCAATCTTTTGTACAAAATCCCGTGCAGAAAAACAATTCTACTCAGTTGATGAAAATGGATCGTTGTATAGCCTTTTCAAACATACATAGAGAGAAAACCCTTGCAGATATCACTGCAAAATTGATTAAAGATTGTTGCTCAGAAATCCCAAATGATTTCTAGACAAGAGAGAAATATTTTGTCTCCTTGCCATTTGATCCATTGTAGAAGATTAAACCAAGGAAAGCTTCTGCTCGTCTCATGTCCCCCTCAAAGAAAGATTTCTGTGCCTCAAAAATCAAGGAAATTCTAGCCAAAGGCTTGATAGAACCATCTAAGAGCCCTTGGGCTTGCCGAGCCTTTGTTGTAAACAAACATTTTGAGATCAAGCGGGGAAAGCCGAGGCTTGTGGTAAATTATAAGCCTCTCAATGCTGTACTTTAGAAAGTCTGATACCCTCTGCCAGATAAAGCTAGTCTACTGCAAAGAATTGCTGGTTGCACAATATTCATCAAATTTGATTTGAAATTAGGGTTCTACCAAATTGGTATTGATGCAAAGGACCATTTTAAAACAACATTTGTAGTTCCACATGGTCAATACTAGTGGAAGGTTTTACCATTCAGAATCAATAACGCTCCATCATAATTTCAGAAGTGCATGGAAGATATCTTTAGAGAAAAATAGTGGTCACTTGTGTTCATTGATGATATTCCGATCTATTCCAAAAACCTACAAGAACACTTAAAACATTTGCAGATGTTTTATGATTTGGTTTTTAAACATGGGTTAGTCTTGTCTCAAAGCAAGATTGAGATAGGTAAGACCGAAATGGAGTTTCTTGGATTTAAGGTCCAAAGAGGACAATCCTGCAAAAACATGTCCTAAGCACTTTCAGCCATTTCCCTAACCAAATCCTTGATAAAACTCAGTTGCAGACATTCCTTGGTAGTCTCAATTACATCAGACCTTTTTACAAAGGTCAGGCCACTAATATTCATCTTCTTCAACAAATATTAAAGAAAAACCTTGTAAAGTGGTCACCAAAGATGACTTTGGCCATACAACATATCAAAGCCAAAGTGTTGGAATTTCCTCCTCTTTCTTTACCTCAGGGTTCAGGACAACTCATTATTGAGACAGATGCTTCTTCCCACACTTGGGGTGGAGTTTTAATTGAGGCCATAGAAGACAAATAACATGTCTGTGGTTATGGTTCAGGTTCGTTTAAAGCAGTAGAACTCAACTACCCTTCCAGCAACAAAGAGATATTTGCTATTAAAAAGACAGTCCAACATTTTATCTTGCTTTTAAAACCAGTTAGATTTGTTATTAGAACATACCTGAAAATAATGCCTCATATTTTTAAGAATGAGAATTTAATGGCAGAAAATAGTAGCCATATTTTAAAATGGTTTATTTGGCTCAGTAATTTTGATTTTGACATTGTGTATAAGCTAGGTTATTTCAATTGTCTTGTTGATATGCTCACTGGAGAACATCCAAAAGAAACTGCTCCTACTCTTATCATGTTCATAGATAGTGCCTCGAGTTTTGGTGCTGATCGTGGTAAAGAACCACTTTATCACCGTAGAAACAACTTATTCCTGAAGCCTTGGGATGAATTTATTTCAGAGGAAGAACAAAGACAACTCCTTGATTACGCATCAAGGAAAGAGGCTAAAAGGTATTTTGACCTTACTCTAATCAAGAAAATTGAAGCCTCTTCCCTAAAAATACAGATAATGGAAAGATGGGAGAGAGATGCATTCTGAAATTTTGAGAATTCCCAAGAAAATATAAAGGGTTGCAAAGAATTGTGGATAGATTGCAACGAAGAGAAAGAAGGCCCGATATGGTACATGGATATTGGCGATGGAAATTTAACATGGACATCCTACAATTTGATTCTTCAATTTTGTAGAGAGCTGTGAAAAATTATCATCTGTGCAGACCCAACAAACCTCAGGCATAATGCATGGTCTGGTTGGACGAAAGTATTACTATATAAGTTTTGTCCAAGAACGGATTGGGTAAATTGTCGTGCCAATTTCATACTTCATATGAAATCTGACATTGAAGTGGCCAACACAGAGCATCAATGGTTTAAATTTATTCTCCATCATCATGGTGGATGCTACATGTGGCTAGAGCATGCATCGTATACTTCTCAAAAGTACATCAAGTGCACTCAAGGACATAGAATTGACTCAAAGGTGCATACAAAAAGAATCCCTTTAAACTTTTGGGTAGAGTCATTATTCCAAGGGGAATTCCTTTGCGAATCCAATGTAATATTTCATCGATCAGATATTAAAAGATGCTTCAGTCCATATTTGTACCTGCTCATCCAGTTGGAAGAGGACCCACCAAACCTAGATGCCTTCGAGGACTATGACTTAGATATTTCAGGATCATACTACCTTTGCGGTGGATTAGACCTTGGAAACAGATGTGAATTCTACATTTTCCAACAGGGAAGAGATCCATACGATTAACATGAAAGCTGTGGTGGGCCATTGAAGACCGTTGTGGGCCGGTTATGCTCCACTGTGTTTCAGTCTGATTTTTGTACTAACTAGGAAGAGTTAGTCATAATGAAGATTCTGGGTCCCCACATGTCTACGGACTCTAAGGGATGAGATAATGACGATGGTTGTCTCCACCTGTCACCCCGTATTCTTTCCTTTTGACTCATTATTGCCAGTCTTGAGTCATTGGGATACCGGTATAAGTTTGTATAAATAAAGAGATAAGGGCTCATTGTAAAGGGGGGATTCAGGAGTCGCTCATGTGTTTAGTTTAGTCGAGTATGAAGTAATATTCTCTATGAGTTTCTCTTAGGAGTATAACATCGCATATGAAATCTTCAAGTCTGTAAATGTGCGTATGCAAGCAAAGTATTGCGAGTTTGTATTTGTAAGTTTTTGTATGTAGTGATGAGCTTCACCCTCCGAAGCCAATCTACATGTCCTTGAAGGATTTGTAATTGTTGTAATTGCTGAATCAAGAAGAATAAGAGAGTTGTTTTCAATCTTGGTGTATTGGTATCAGAGCCATATGCTCAAAGAATTTCTGTAAGTTCATGTTTCATATCTTCGAATTTTGCTGTTCAATAGCTTGCTCTGTATTTTCTACTTGCAATCTAGTAAAGCTGTTTCCTGTAGGCTGTGGAAATGACAACTGAGTAAATTTTTGGGTGTGAGGGATTTAAATTTTGGGTTGTCTGAGGAAAGGCCATAGCTGTTGGGAAGCGTCGTAAGTCCTTGTTTTACCAAATACCATCGTGAGCTAAGAATCCCATTTTAATCATGGACCCTTCAATGGATACAATTTCGCTCGCTGCATTAGATTGTCAGTCTGATAATAATACAGAAGTCTCTCTTGCAGAACGAAGATCATCTTTTTTGAATGAACCATGTTCATCTAATTCTTCTATAATCAACTTACAAGATTTTAATCCTTCTAAGAATTGGTAATTACAGAAAAATACTTCCTTCTGATGTTTATAAGTTGAATTGGTGGCAATATAAGTCTACTACACAAATTAAGGTTTCTTCTATTGATGTCTCTTTTACTGCCTCTGATGAGCCCATTCATATCAACTTAAACGATAAAGCACAAATCGATTGGGATATCAAAGAAGGTTATTGTTATGTGCATTTAGGCACAATAAAGCTTGGTTTAGGACCGCTTGTCAGACCATACCTCCCTGTGTCTTCTCTTTGTGTTGCTGTGGATACTCATCATCGTAATTTTGCTGATGCTATTATTGGCGGCTTTACCGCTCCTTTAAAGTGAAAGTTGTGGTGGGCCATTGAAGACCGTTGTGGGACGGTTATGCTCCATTGTAAATCAATCTGATTTTTGTACTAACTAGGAAGAGTCAGTCATAATGAAGATTCTGGGTCCCCACATGTCTACATACTTTGAGGGATGAGATAACGACGATGGTTGTCCCCACCTGTCACCCTGGATGCTTTCCTTTTGACTCATTAGTGCCAGTCTTGAGTCACCAGGATACTGGTATAAGTTTGTATAAATAAAGAGCTAAGGGCACATTGTAAAGGGGGGATTCAGGAGTCACTCATGTGTTTAGTTTAGTCGAGTCTGAAGTAATATGCTTTGCGAGTTGCTCTAAGGAGTATAACATCGCATCAGAAATCTTCAAGTCTGTAAATGTGCGTATGCAAGCAAAGTATTGTGAGTTTGTATTTGTAAGTTTGTGTATGTAGTGATGAGCTTCGCCCTCCGAAGCCGATCTACATGACTTTGAAGGATTTGTAATTGCTGAATCAAGAAGAAGAAGAGAGCTGTTTTCGATCTTGGTGTATTGGTATTATAGGGTTTGGAGTATGTAGAGGAGGCATGATTGGAGCAAACGTGTAGTGGAAGAGGGTCTATGTGAAGGTGTAGCTTTGGACTGTGATGTGGAATGGGAATTGGGATGGCGTGGGGGAGAAAAAGAGAAGAGGCGCGATAGGATGGAGAGACGATGAGAAGTGGGGGAAGCTAGGGTAAGGTCTGAGTAGGAGGAGCACTGTAATAGAATGATGAAGAATATGGTGTGTTGGTGGATGGAAGTGAGAGGAGATAGCATGCTATAGATGGGGAGAGGAGTGAGCAAGGTTTCGAGGAGAGTGCGTAGAATGGGTGGTAAGATGGTGTCGTGGGAGTTGGTGAGGGAGAGTAGTAGGAGTCAAGTAGGAGAAAGTGGAAAGGAGAGAATGTGGGAGAGTGTTGCATGTAGGTGGGGATGCATAGAGTGCACCAAGTGGTGAGGATGAAGGAGAAATGATTTGGTGTGTGAGGGATGCAAAGGGAGAAGGGTGGTGGCATGGGGGCGTGTGAGGGCCACATAAATTCTGAGGAGTGGGAAGGGTTGGGGAATCGTGGAATGTAGTGATGCAATGGGGGTGAAGAGCTGAGTGTGCATAGGCTGCAATGGGAAGGAGGAGCATGCATGGGTAGAAAATATGAGTTGGATAGTGTGGCGATGCTATAGGAGTGTAGGGAGAAACATGCATGGATTTTAGAGGAGTGTGATAGAGTAACGGAGATGAGGGGAATGGAGAGTTGATAATGGAAGGAAGGAGATCACGTGGGAAGGATGAGAGGAGCTAGGAGTGATTGTGGTGTATGTCTAGGGAGAGAGCACGAAGGGAAGCGATGAAAGAGATGAATGAGGAGCCGAATTTGAGCTCAATCGAGGATCAAGACCGATATGATACAAATGATACAACTGAATCCATTTGTTCATTTAAGAAGTGAATCTGGCTTCCATATTTGCTGATATATATATATGACTAGCATTGCACCTAGAGGTGCAAAAAAAACGTCGAGAGGGTAAAAATATTCTATCTTTCCGCAACACAACCTTTGTGACTTATCTTGGGAGAGTGCATATTAATACTGAGTTTTGAGATTTTAGGTTAAGACATTTTGAGTAAATAAAATTTATGTTTGGTATTAAAATTTCAAACTTGTGCATTTTTAACCTCTTCTTAAAATTGAGTTTTATTAAGTAAAAAAACTCAAGCTTCAAATTTAAAATTTTCAATGTCCTATTTTTTGCATTAAAAACAACATATGTTAGAATTATAAATTTCATAAGATCCACGTTTTCGATTTTAAACATTTGGCATTTTTGAAATGGTAATTGGGATTCAGAATGTAAATTTCGCAAGATGTGCATTTCAGATTTTTGACATTATGCATTTCCACAAGGTTGTATCTTAGTAATAGTAATTATAATAATTTCATGAAGAAATTGGATTGAATTCAACTTTGATATTTTTTCGATTTACGAAATCCCCAATCGAAATCGAAAGATTAGGGAATTAGAAATCAAGAATTTAGGAAATTATTTGAACAAAAACCTAAGTCCGATCTTTTCCATATCAGAAACTGGATTTCCCACATGGATTTTGACTGAATGATTGTTTCCCGATTTGCGATTTGTCTAAATTTCTTATTTCCGACATATAAATATTATGATAGGACATTTATGAATTTGGATTTCCCTACAATCAACTTTGATATTTTCGCTTCCCGATTTCCGATTCCCTATATTTTGGATATCGAAAACGGGGAATATCATTTTATATTTTAATAACATTCATTTGTTCGATTGTAGCCTTTTTTCTTTTCCATATTGGAAAGCAGAGATCCCACATGGGTTTTGACTGAATGATTGTTTGCCAATTTGCGATTTGTCTAAATTTCTTATTTCTGACATATAAGTATCATGATAGGACATTTATGAGGGAAAGGCATTAGCATCGCAGTCAACAAGTAATCTGAATCCTATTTAAGCATTATCTAATTTAAACTTTAATTTTCGTACAATCAATATAAAAAACAAAAAATGAATAGTATGGTTAAGTGAATATTAAAGAAAACAACATGTTATTAAAGAGAGGAAGGTGACTTTTTAGAGAATTGAACTTAAGATTTTTCAGTTTGGATGGAGTTTTTTACTATTCATTTCCTGTGTCTGAGTGCATAGAATCGTGATTTTGACAATCGAAAATGGGAGTTCCCACATGGATTTTGACTGAATGATTGTTTCCCGATTTGCGATTTGTCTAAATTTCTTATTTCTGACATATAAATATTATGATAGGACATTTATGAATTTGGATTTCCGTACAATCAATCGTGAGATTTCCGATTTCTGAAACCCTCAATCGAAATTGGAAGATCGAGGAATCAAATATCGGACTTAGGCTTTTTTTTCAAATAATTTCTTGGCTTCCTGATTTCTGATTCCCTATATTTCGGATATCGGAAATGGGGAATATCGTTTTATATTTTAATAACATTCATTTGTCTGATTCTAGACTTTTTCTTTACCATATCGGAAAGCGGGTTTCCCACATGGTTTTTGACTGAATGATTGTTTCTTGATTTGTGATTTGTCTAAATTTCTTATTTTCGACATATAAATATCATGATAGGACATTTATGAATTCGGAAATGTTTGGGACAAGTGAAAGGCATTAGCATCGCAGTCAATAAGTAATCTGTATCCTATTTAAGCATTATCTAATTAAACTTTAATTTCCGTACAATCAATATAAAAAACAAAAAATGGATAGTGTGGTTGAGTGAATATTAAAGAAAACAACATGATATTAAAAATAGTGGAAAGGTGAAATAACCTAAAAGTTAGAAATGTAAATGTTTGGTGTTTGGTTGAACTTGTCCGTTGATCCATAAGAAATATACGGTCAAGATTATTTTTGCCCTTGTAGATGGATTTTTAAAGAATTGAACTTAATATTTTTCAGTTTGGCCAGAGTGTTTTACTGTGCATTTCCTGTGTCTGAACACGTAGACTCGTGATTTTGACCTATAAGTTTTTACTCGCTGACCGTTTTTTCTAGTAAATTTAAACTCTCAGTCATTTTTAGACATGGTTGTTAAAATTCAATCAAAGAAGGTATCTGCTACGACTAGGAATAGTAGATGTAAAATGACTCTTCAAGAGCAGAAAATGAAAGATCCCAATGCCGGTGTTTTCACTAACACGAGTGGGTATGTGTCTAACTCCTCATATGTGGATTGGTCCAGAATTTATTCTATTTTTGACAGTGATGATTTTTCCTCTGTTACTAATGACCAACATTTTTACATGAACATACGCAATTCTTAGCTCCATTGCATTGAGGTGAGACCTCCTTTTGTGCCTTACACGGACCCTGTTAAGTGGGAATTGGATCACGTTGACCTTAACCAATGAATGTTTAATGATATTGACAATGTCTTTATTGCTTCGTTTGGTCCATAACTATTTTCTAGGACTTATGGTTTGGAAACTCCCAAGAAGTTTTTCTCAACGAAATTTTTCGACGAATTCCTTTCCAAATTGAATTACGACCAAGTGGTGAAATGTTGGCTGGAAGACCCAACACTAGTGATTCCTGTTTCACTTTCGGCATATCCAATATCTTGGTTCAGAGAGCCTTTCTCATTGCCGGAGGCCATGTTTTGCAGGTTATATGGCTTACCTAATTGTTCCTTATTCAAAAAGAAATGGGTCCCTGTGGCGAACCATGTTTTGCTTACAGGTGAGTCGTTCTACTGGGCGCAAATTATGTTTCGCAATTTACGGGGGAAAATTGAAAAATATCAGAGAACCCCGCTGAACCGGAAACCATCTTTCTACATGTCAGGGTTCGTTATTGATGCATTATGTGCGTGTTCTTGTTTCTTGGAGCTAAATTGGAATTGGAAGGAGAATGTCCACCTGTTCATATATATTGTGTTGATATGTGGGACGACAATTTCATACCTCATTTTTATGAGCTCTGTGACCTGTTTCTCCGGTCAATGTACTGTAAATTTTTTAAAGTTGATGCTCCTGCATTTTCTCAAAAAGCTAGAGAACTGATTTCCGTCTATGGAAACTGGTATGTAGGAGAATATTTCTTTTACATAAGGATTTGGGGCAGCTATATAGTGCACTTGCTTCCGATAATTGTTCCAGACCGAATGGTGCTTCAAGAATTTTCCTATCAGACTGTGATTGATGGGGCTTTCTCTAAGTTGACCAAAAAATAAGAAGAAGGAGTGGCCTAAATTTCCAGTGAATCTTGGCAATATTATAGTATAGAATGCATGATATTGGGAAATGATATTTCTGTTATGAGATTGGGAGAGGTATTCAAAAGAATGCATGATCCTGTGAGTTTTTTGCTTAATTTGTTTGCTCAGGAGCATGCCAAATTTCAATATGTTCATGAAAATGAGCCTGATGATTCCATGATGTGAGGATCTTCCACTTTTCAGGAGGCAATTTGTAAAATCAGTGATCCAGAGACAAAGTCACATCAGTATGTGTATGAAAAGGATCTTAAGAGAAGAATTCTGCTAAAAAGAGCAATAAATTGGAACTAAAACAAGATCTTGACAAGGAGAAGACATAACAAGAAGCGAGAGAATATTTAGCAAAGTCTATTGTTGTTGTTTTTTCTCAATCTAAGAACAATGGAAAAGGTGTCCTTCAAGGCCCATATAGTGCCTCTCTTTGCAGAATTGAAGATATACTGGAGAAAGGGGTTGAACGCAAAAGAAATTTTGAAAAACTGGGGCCGGAATTGTACCTATTTGAGAAGAAGAAGCGAGAGAACATGCAACAAGGTCTGTTGCTACTGTTGGTGTTTAATATGAAAATAAGGGGACATGTTTTCTTGAAGGCCCATTGAGCCCCTCTCTTACAGCAATCGAAGATATGTCAGAGAAAGGGGCAGAACTCAAAAGAAATTTTGAAAAAGTCGAGTCTCAATTGAAATCTGAGACAGAGTTAACTAAAGTAAATCTTGAAAGGCTGAAGACTGTAGCTGTTTCTGAACAGGCTCAACTGCCAGAAGCATGGACAAAAGAAAAGCTGATTTCTTCGATCTCAATTCACAAGAAAGAGGAGAGGCTTGTTCAAGAATGTTCGATGTCATATACAGCTGTACAAGAATCTTCTGTGCAAAATGTAATTTTTTTATCGTTAGCTCAGATTGAGAGTCATGATACGAACATGGAAGAAGATGTTGAGGCTGTTATGACTACCATTGTGTCATCTATCCCCAATATCCAAAGGTTTTCTAGATTGTTAGGTACATCATCTTTCCAACATTCTTTTTTCTAGGTAAAATTGTCATCAATAATGGCAGCGACTGTTAGCATGTTCACCACTTCAGTTGACTCACGTATTCAGAGTTCTGTTTCTTCTTTTTCATCAGCTCAACCTATCACTACATGCTAGGACAACATTCCTTCTGTCTATATGGCTCTTCCTGAAAAGAAGGATCTTTATATGTGTGATTCTTTTACATCACTCGCTTTTACCTCTGTTTCTTGTCGTATGCATATTGTCCCTGTTAGCATAGATATTCCTTTATATCAAACGCAAAGTGATCCTTTGGTTAGCGTCCACTGACAAAGCATTTCATCTTATGAAGTTATTGCATATTTTGGAGAAGATACAGTTGTATCCTTTAGCAAATATTATTGGGTTAAAAAGTATAAAGCTATGGTTAAAAGGGGAGCTGAGAGAGCCAGAGAAAGTTCAGGCATAAATGTGCCTGCTATTGGTGAGGTCATATGGAAGGCAGATGCAAGTGATATGCAACAAGGGGCAGTGGGCACAACAGCTGCCATGGGAGTTTCTGCAGGAGCTAATTTTCAATGTGTTTCACAATTAAGTTTGGCTCTTGGTGAAAAACAAAAAGAATTGGAGAAGGTGAAACACGAGTTAGCAGAAACACAACAGAGGCATGAACAACAGATTGTGCAGTTGAAACAAGAACATGAAAAGAAAATAGAGAGATGGAAAAATAAAGCCAAAGAAGAGAAGAATTAACTTCAGAATGTAGAGGTTGTTAATTAGCAACAAGTAGAACAAATCGTTCTTGTCAATCAAGAATTGAAACATGTCCATTTGGCCTCAAAAGGCTGTTCTTTTGTTGATGTGATACCTGATGATTTTAAACACGTACTCCGTAAAATACAAGATGAATTTGGACAGAATGTGATAGATTTGTATAGCTATTTTGGTGAGATGCAAGGCATGTATGAGAAGTTTATCAAGCATTCTAAAACTATTGAGGATCACCATCATCGAATGAGAGTAGCATGCAATGCTTTAGAGCAAGTAAGAGGTTGGAAAAAGCATATTAAGGAAAGACCTGATGTCTTGAGAATTTTAGACAAGTTAGAGCTCAAGAAAACTGAAGTTTTCATTGAGACATGGGAAGGTTTGTGCAATTAAGTTTAAGCTGTAGTCAATGCAGGGAAAAAGGTTTGTAAAAACAGGTGGTCTACTTCAAATAATTTGCTAACTTATTTGAGTTTACCTGTTTTGGAAGCTCTCAGTGAGGCAGTTTGTCCTAAAGTTCATTTGGAAGAAGTGATAAAGTAGTTTGATGATACCAAAGAGTTGATTCAACAAATTAGTCATTTAACGGTGCAAGAGATGGAGAAATGGATAGAAGTTCCCCATGCCTCGATAGCTCAGATACAACTGTTCATCAAAGAATGGAAAAAAGTGACAAGGGTGGAAATTTTGTCCCAAATTTGCAAGAACAATATTCAGTTGAGGAATGCTCATTTTCAGGAAGTTAATGACATTCTGGATATATTTCCCAAATGGCGTTCTTCCCTTGATAAAATATAGAAACTATTTATTTGTGTAATTGCATGTTTTGGTGTGAATTTGGACTTATTGTGTAAGTCCAAGAAACATTTTTTTTGCAATTTGTATATGTTCAACACTTATATGCTAACTTGATAGAAATTAATTTGAAATAAGTGAATTTGATTTGCATGTTTGTACATTAATTGGGAATATGTTAATTTTGATTTGCATGTTTGCTGAAAGTAATTTTAACTTTGCAACTTGTTTCAGAATATGTTAATGAAATACACATAGCTTTCACGGTGCTGGCATTGCAACCTGAAAGACACTCTAAATTTAACTCAAAACAGTCTTGCATATTAGAATTAAAGAAATGGCTCGATTATTTAAAGATTGCCCATGTTATTTTTTCTATTTTATGATTTTCGGGTATCAGGAATCAGAATACTATCTTCGACATTTATTTATTTGAAAATAGAAAACTTCTGAGATTGGAAATGTCGCAAATTGGATTTTGCGGAATCTAAAATTGGACCATTTGTTGTGTTCGTGATTTTCGATTATGGAAATATGAAATTTTTTTATGAGTTCAATGTCGGTGTTCCTATTTCCTATTTCACGCTTTATTTTCACTGTTTGTATTATTTTCGTAGAAAAAGCAAAACATAACAAATTACCAGTGGCGATTTTCTATTTTTGACATTTCGGATATCCGATTTATCGTATCGGAAATTGGAAAATTCAATTTTGTTAAGGTTATTTTGATGTTGTACAGTTTTTGTTGAAATAATTTCCTAGATTTGTGATTTTCGATTTTGGATATTAGAAAGTGGAAAGATCGGGTTTTTTAATTGTAATGTTTATTGATTTATTGGATTTCTAATATTTTGGATTTAATTATCGTGAATCGCAAATGTTCGATAGTTGTAATAACTTTAAGAAAAACTAGAATTTTTGATTCTCGATATCCGATTTTAGAAATTTGTTATCGAGTTTCGAAAGTATATGATTTAGTTTTATTTGCAGAAATGACTTAAAAAGTGATTTAAAATATAATATTTGAAATAATTATAAATTTTTATTTAATTATAAATTTTAATTTATACAGTAAATTAAAATTTATAATTTATTTATCGTAGATTGATGTTGTACTTGTTTTTGTCATGTATCCTGCACTCATTACGCATTAATGAAACAAGTCTTTTTGTGCAGGCTGGCCAACTTCTTGAGCAGTTGAGCTTTAATGCTGGGATTAAAGTTGATTCGGTACTGATGTCTCTACTTCCATTTTGTCCGAGACGGCATTAAATTGTTGCTGTCGACGAAGCTTTTTTAGCATGTACCGGCTTCAATGGAGGACACTGTAGCTATCAATTTAAGGGATGATTTGACGCAATGGTCATTTCATTATGTCGTTACAGTACAATTTCTCTTGATTAGTAACTGGATGTGGTACACCAATGTTTTTTCTCCATTAATGGCCACCTGTTGGTTTTAGCATGGTGATTCGGTTTCAACTATTTATTGCCTAAGTGATTGGGTCTTGGTTTATTGTTATTGTTCCGTGTTTTTGTTGCAAAACCATCCTATCTTTCTTTGTTGCATTTTGTTTTGAATCTGAACCAGCATGCTATGTCCAAGCAGCATGCCACATCTCGTCGTGATGGTCGTGGGCAATGAGAGGCGTTCTTGACAAAGGTAGCTGGTTACAACAATGATATTTCTCTACAAGTTAAGTCCATAATAGATGACTGGGAGAGGAGGTTGGTAAACGAGAATATTTATCGCGCTATTGATGGGGTAAGCCCGAATCACTATTGGATCGTAAAAAACATGATGGGGTTACTCATGGAAGAAATGCTAGGGAAATGGAATAATAGTAAGTTGGAAATTTCAGAGGCTATGTCGAAAATGTTGGAGTTAGATATGCTTATCATGGAGAGAGATATGATGGACATGTGGAAAAAATTAGCTATGGGAGTTGATTCCTTGGGTGATGGAGGTGGAGAAAATGTCTCTATGGCTCTAGAAACGAATGTTGACCCCTCTCCTACGATAATCACTATATCTACAGTTCCTATTACAATTAGTGAGCTTTTCAAAAGAGGTCAGGAATGTGATACTTCTGTGGGGAAAGCGGATGCATCTGTGGAAAAATTAAATCCTTTTGTGGGGAAAATAGATGCCTTTGTAGAGAAAGTGGTTGTTCTTCCTTTGAAGCGCATTCTACCATTTTCAAATGAGGAAGTGTGTGGGCCTTCTCTTATGGCCGAGGAAACACAGAACACGCAGGATCCGGTTGTCACTATGAGTGGTGCTAACTCATGATCTTGTTTCTCTTTTTTTTTTTTTCACTTTTGTTTCCTTTTGTTTACCTCTAAGTTTATTGTCTTATTTAGCTTTCAAGGTCTCTTCGTAAACATTTGTTGATAGTAATTTTATACGTAGCCCCCCATATATCACATGGGTTATTGTGGCTCATTTGAATATGTATATAATTTTCTATAAGCTTTACTTAGCAGCGTTCATTTTCTGTATGTTTTTTATGCTCAGTACAGTTGAATTGTTCAATTTTTTGCTTTTAACGGATTAGAGTTGTTTTTACAGGACTTTATTCAGTTGATTAGAAATCTCATTTTTCTCTAATATTTTGTAACTTTCGATTTCAGAAATTATGGAACTTTGGTTTTTGTTTATTTGAAAAGAAAAAACTTTTGAGATCGAAAATGTCGCAAATTGGAATTGGGGAGTTGGAAATTGGAACATCGCATAGAGGTGTACATGGTTATTTTTGTGCACGTACAATATGTGCTTGTTGTTATTGATTAACATATATCACATATGTTCTTGTTATTGATTTCTGACAATGAGGATTCTGAATATTGTACGTGTTCAAATTATAAACTGCGCACGTTCCGAAAGATCATATGGTCTGATTTGTAGTAAAATGGAGTTTGTCAGTATATGAAATTGATTTTCATGTTTTATTTTCACTATTGGTATAATGTTCGCAGAAGTTATTCCTTTGCTAAGTTTATCCTTATTTTAAATTTTCTCTTTGTTATTTTTCATCGCTTTTTTTTTACTGCTTCTATTATTGTCGTAGAACTTATAACAAAGATTTGGGTTGTAAACTTGGTTTTATTTCGTTTATTTATCTTAATAAACCTAAAGTTTAAAGATTTAATATAAGTGAATATCTTGATTTGGGTATATGATATTTATTTAAAGATGTAATAACAAATATTTATGTTTGAAAAAATATGAAGTTTACAGATAATTCAAACATTCTGTGTTTGGAGCGTGTGATATTCATGATCATTTAATGATTAACCAAGATTTTTGATATATTTAATCATTAAGCAACAAGGAAATATTTATACCATTATAAGAAGGCATCGATCAAGTGACAAATGTGGATTCGATACACTATGAGATAATTTAAGGCTGACAAGAAGTGAGGGTAAGAGTCACTTCTGCGATTAATATGATGACTTTATAGTATATATGGGCGACGTTATGATGGAATTAAAGAGGAGTCTCATTGTTCTGCACATTGGATTTCAAAGTCATTACTCGTCACGATTTTCATATTTCTCCATAATGAATTCGAGAAGGTATATTCAAGAGAGCTGTATTATCATGGTCCCATCAGGCATTTGTTTTTATTATATATGCAGATGTTTTTAAGAAAAATATGCTTCTGAAGAATGAAACATTTTGTAAGCATTTTCATTTAGAACATTTGACATAGAAATAACTCGAATGTTAAGATTTGAAATCATTTGAGCAAAAATATTGAGTGCCCGTTCTTCGATATTCAAAATATCGAGAATAGGAAATAATGAATAAGGGAAATACCCTAAGAGAAATTTGACTTTTGTGTTTTTCGATATTGGTTTTTGGATATTGCGTATTTTGTTTCTGAAATTTGAGAATGGTGTGAAATAAAAATGGGAATAGAATTCGACATTTTGGAATATAGAGATTTCCGAATTAAAATTTATAGAAATAGGAAGAAAAACATTTATATGTATGAATGAGCTGCAAATGATATTATGTGTTCAGGACTGTTATTTGTATGAAATTCAGGAATGGGAGGAGAATAAAAAATAAGTTGTAATTTGTAGCATCATAAAATTATAAATATTTATAGCATCATAAGAAGGAATTGATGAGGTGACAAATGTCAAGTTGACACTATGAGATAATTTAAGGTTGACAACAAGTGAGGTTAACAGTGACTTCTGCAATTAATATGATGACTTATAGTAGAAATGGGAGCCGTTATTATGGCATTAAAGAGGAGTGTGATGCTTCTACAGATTGGAATTGAAAGCCAATTTTATAGGAGATAGAATTCTATGCAAATAGATTTTCCATTCTCAAAATGCGAATATCCGAGATATCAGGGATAGGAAATCGCGAATAAGGGAAATACCCTAACAGAAATTTGGGTTTGCGGTTTCTGAACAAATCATTTGAAGAAAAACTTGAGTCTGCATTGTACGATATCCGAGATATCAAAAATGGGAAATTGCTCGTTAGTATATTCAAGACAGGTCTCTTATCATGGTCCCCTAGCTATTTGTTTTTATATATTTAGATGTTTTTCCAAAAAATATGCTTTGATTTTGAAAATTACAACATAAACATTTTGTAAACATGTTATTGAAAAATCAAACATTTTGTAAATATTTTGCAAAGATTTTCGCTTACAAAATTTGACATAGAAATAACTGGAATGTTAACATTTCAAATCATTTGAGCCAAAAACTTGTGTCTTCTTTGTTCGATATCCGAGATATCATAAATTGGAAATCCTGAATGCGGAAAAGAACTGTCCTTTCGAAATTGAACCTTTTTGACTTACCTTTGTTTGAAAATCAGAAATTGTCTATCGTGTTTTGCAAATGGAAAATTTAAAAATCATTTAAACAATAACTCGAGTCTCACGTTTCCGATATGGGAAATATCAGAAATGAGAAATCACAAATAAGGCAAATACCCATAAGTAAAAATTGAAAAATTGAAGTTTGAAAATAAAAAGTTATTGTTTATTTAAAGTTCATTTAAGGAAATAAGAGTTGATCTAAAATTTTTATACGTTAATTATTTCGTCCTATATAATAACTAATGTATTTCCTTTAAAATTTGAAGAAAGTTACAGTTTTATTATTTTCGTAGAACACATTATATGATTTCTTACTGTTTTATATAAATTGATTGCTTATATCAATCTCTGTTTTTATCCATTGATATAAAACGTAATAATTGATATAATATAAATCAATTGGTAAAAACAAACTGAAATATATCAATATTTGTTTTTATCCATTGATATAAAACGTGATAATTGATATAATATAAATCAATTGATAAAAAACAAACTGAAATAAAAGCAATAAAAAAATGAAGTTATAAATAAAAGGAGATGGATAAAAACAAACTGAAACGGATATGGGGTATTCTGGATTTGTGATTTTCGATAGTTCGGATATCAGAAACCTCAGATTAACATTTTTGTTGAAATAATTTGGTGGATTCTGAATTCCCAATATCCGAAATGTTGGAAATCAAAAACATTAAAGTCAACAAATAATTTCAACAAAAAATTGAGTATCCAGTTTCCGATATCAAAAATATCGGAAATCAGAAACAGCAGATACCCCAAATAACCTTAACAAAAACTAGAATTTCTAGTTTGCAATAACTAATAATCGGAAATCGAAAATAGGAAATAGACGATATTTAAGGCAGAGAAAATGTTTTGTTGAGTAACATTTTGTAGGGTCATACCTTGGGCTTTATGAATTGTTAAACCCCATGCCATACAAAGAGGTAGTTTCCTATGGGATCCCCTTGTTATAGGAGATATTGGAACATAAGTAGGATTTAAAACATCCCATTAGAGTCCTTTGCAATAGAGGAATTCGACAACAAAAAAAGATGGTAAGATAGGAGGTTGTTCATTGGACTTGTAGACAATGTCAATGAATTTTCCAAGTGAGCCGTTAACAAGTCCTGCTTAAACCCATAAATTAGCAGTTAACATGACTTGTTAACCAATAGCAAGAAGGACCTTTAATGGCAACTGCTCGTCGTCAATGGATCCCTGGCCATGTTTGTTCCTTTTTTTTGCAAAGCAATGTGCAATTGGCATGTTAAGCGGTTTCAACATGTGTTTATTGTGCAGTGCAACAAATTTATTGGTGGGATATAAGTGGAAAGATTATTGAAAATAGAAGTTTTCCACATCTGAAAGGCATGAGCTTGTTCTTGTCATTAGGAGTGCCCAGTATTCAACAGTTGGTGTTCCATTTTGCAGGTTTAGCAAGAGTTGCTGAAAGGTAGTTAAAGAAGGGATATTTCCTTGTTGTCGAAAAATTGTTTCTAGCGTAATAAAAGTATCAAATGTACGCCACAAATATGATCCAACGGATGAGTCTACATACATAGGGATGTCCTTTACAGGAGACAATTGTCCAAAGTCACAAACAAGGATTATGGAACAACCACCAAATGGAATTGTAAAATTTTAGGGGAAAGCCTGACGTAATCGTGCATCAATTTGAGTCAATATTTTTGGTCCGATAAAGCTCATTTCATCTATGAGAATATAGCAAGTATGTCGGAGTTCTTCTTGAATTTTTGAAAGGGATTGGCCTTCAAGGGGTTGAATTTCACCAATGGGTATTCGAAGAGTAGAATGTATTGTATATGCATGTATATTAAAATCAGCAACACCAGTTGGATTAAGGAGAATAAGTACGCAACCACTTTGTTCAAATGGAGTTTGTAGTGCAGATTTTAAGCAATACATCAGGTAAGATTTCCCAGTTCTTGTAGTACCTTGAATCACCATTTTCATTGATGGAGCAGATGTAGTGTTTCTAAAATGAGAAATGACAACATCAAAGGCCATGCGTTGTGTGGGAGACAAGGAATCAGGTGAATTGGACAACGATAGGTTGTCTTCATGTAACTGCGTGGAAAAGCGATTGAGTTCAATAAATGATGTTTCTGTATGATGCAAGTCGTTGGTTATATTTTTATGTGTCCAATCGTGATATTTTTTTCAAAATCACAATGTCCAAGCATTTCAATATCATCAATTTGAATGTTGTTTCCCAGTTGCATTTGAGAGAGAAGTTCCCATTCATCCATGTTATTGGATAAGAGAAAGTTAATAGCATCAGAGTTTGAATCATCAGATAAAGGTGTACAGGGTTCTTCTTGTGCAAGTTCAACATGCTAGATAGTATATGTGCCTTTCATCTATTTCCAATGAGAAATAATTTCAAAATTTCTTGTTCCAATATCCTGAGGGATGGAACGAAAAGATTTGTATAGAAGAAGTTCGCTCCAACAAAACGGTTCAAAAGAAGTCAAAGGTAGGAATGTAAAGGAACTGTGGATAGACTTTAACAATTTTGTGATGCAAGTTTTGTTTCCATGGATTTTTTTTCCTATTAGTAGAGAAAGACCAAGAATGAGCATCTTCAAGTAGGGTTAGATGTTCAATAGTTAGTGGTCTTTTCATGTATGCAAATATAAATGCGGAGTTGGAGGGATGTTATTAGTGCCATTACAAACACGTCGGAAAACACTTTGACTCACATTGCGTGAAAAGAAGTGACATATACAAAGAACAAGTGGGAGTTTTTGTAGGATGTGACATGTATCTTGTGCACTATTAATGTCTCGTTCTGCAATTGTTTGGGCAAGCAATTGTTTGATTGGCTGAAGAATGGGACCGCCACTTGGTGCTACATGTGCAAGGTGAGAGAGAATTGCAGGGTAGCTTTTTGATTTTGGATATGCTTTTGATGCATACTTTGAGATGTATTTGAGGAAAACATGTTTACAAAGAATAGGTTGGTAATCAACATTAGCCCTCCATATTGAAAGCATGATGGGGCTGTGAATATTGAGAAGAGAATCATTTTTTGCAGGATTGTATGTTTTACATCCATTTGCATCGATGAATAATGAAGAAGCAGCTTATAGCTCATATGGAAAACCATAGCAACATTTCATAGATGTTCCTTTTTTACGAAGGCAAGTTGATTCTAAGCATCTAGTGTGTCTTTGAACAAAATTTACAAGTTCTTCATAGTCAACTAAGTAGTTTGATGCAAATATGGATGGTGATGCAAGACTGCATGGATCATTTTCTGTAGAATGGTGCAACCTAGATATTGACAAGTGAGTATCATGAGGATTCCAAGCTGTAACATATGTGTCAATTTTTTTTTGCAGCTTCAACTGCAAAAATATCTTCCCAATCTAAAGTGTCCATATTTGGTGCATCTACCAACCAAATAAAACCATGAATGTGTGTCGATCCTCTATGTTTCCATTCATACCTGCATCGAAGGAAAATGAATATATTAGAAATCAAAATGTATAAAGAGAAAAATAAGAACGAAGAGATGGTAAAATACCTGCACCAAGAATCCATTATATGAAAACCTTTTTCAAGCACCTCTTGAAGGAATGTCTTGAATCTATTGTGCATGTATTGTGATTTAATATGTGGATTTGATACGATGTTGTGAACTTTGCATTGGTAGTATTGAACTAAACCGATGGAATGTGTACCAGGCATCAGAGCATGCAAATATGGCCATTTTGTATTAGCTACACTAAGGGTAAAGAAGAAAGTTGTTGTACCTTGTTGATTGATCATATTAGTTAGTTCAGCCCTACTTTTGTTCCAATATGAGTGTGTTCCATGTAATGAAGATCCAAACCTTGCGACACGCTCACCAATTTTCTGATTAGGCATGTATTGCAATTGGTTAACACGTTCAAGTATTGTCGGAGGTAGTGTATATTCAAGATTAGTTTGGACAAAAATAGAGGCTGTAGCATTACTCCAATGACGCATAATTACATTGTATATGTAGTAGCAAAATCGAGGATGTTGCCCAAATTTGTTGTCATGATAGTGAATTAGGTGAAGTGAATATTCATTCATATCAACCTAATGAATGCGTGGTTTTTTAAGAATCGTTGCACTTGTGGGGAACAAAGTTGGAAAAGCCATGGAAAGAAGTTCTTCTGTGTTGTACTCATTGATAGGTGAAATTCCTATAGGAGGCCAATCAATTGAAGGCGCTAGTGGAGTATTTGGTATATGTAACAACTGTCTAATTTGTTCAACTTCAATTATAGCATTAGGTTGTGTTGAAATAAATGAGGAGGATTCGATTTCATAGGGTTGAAATGAATTTGGTGGTTCAACTGTAGAGGACAAGATTTGCTGATGAGATAATGTATCATTGCTATTAACATGCAGAATCCAAGGTTAAATGTCTGTTGAGACAAGAGGTAGTGAAGATAATGCAACTAAGTTGACCTGTACATCCTTGTAGTATGGGTCGTTTTCCATTTTGTATTCAAGGGAAGAAAGAAAACATGTACAACTAAAACATAGTTCATATGGATTATTTGTAGAGTTGCATTTGCGAACAACAAGGATTCCAAGTTCTGATATTAAATGGGGCAAGTATTTGGCAATATTGGAAATGTCCTGGGGGAAGCAAATAGTATGTCTAGAATATTTATATTGACCACCATGAGCATGTGAAACTTGTAAAACTGGGTTAGCATGACTAATAAACATTTATTCAACCTGTGTAAGTGCTGCGAGTACAGGTGGTTGGATTCCTGGATCCATATTGTTTTTGAATGAAAAGCGATGGCCTTTTCATTCTAGAATACAACGAGAACAAGTATATGCATCATGGATTTTTTTGTTACAATACTAGGATAACATTCGTTGCAAATTGAACAGACTTGCATATCACGCAGTTGGTCCATTTTTTTACGAAATCCTTAATGTGCATCATCGAGCCAGGTGCTTGATGGATTTGGCATAGATAGTCGAAGTGAAGGTCTATCGAAAGGTTCAGGAAGAGAAACCGAACAATACATATCCATAGGTAGCCGTGTAGCTCTGTAAAGAAGACATTGCCTCTTGTTGTTTTTATCTCTGTTCTCTACATATACAATTCTTCTCCGTGCATTGGCTTGTTCATTGTCATGAGTTGGCATAACGCCTACAACAAAATCATAAAATTATTAATTGCAAACTTTATCGGTATAAAGAAAAATACAAAAAGAAAATATTAACTCATTGCATGTAGGTAACCAAGAATAAATAAATAATAACCAAATCAACCATAATGTAATTTGCATGAGATCAATTGTAATTCTCTCAAAATATTGTGTATCAAAAATCAAGAATCCAACAAATTATTTCAATAGAAACATGAGTGTAAAAGTGTTTGGTTTCTGATATTTTCTCTGGTTTTTGGTTTCCCATATTCAATAATAAAAAATTGGAAATATGAAATCAACAATCTTTAAGGTAGACAAAATGATGGGCCGGGTATAGATTGATTCAAAATGGATGAAGTAGAGTTTCACAGTGTAGCAAAGAATTCTGCTAAGCAACTAGAGCCATTTGAAACTGAATTGATGGAGTATACAAGTTATGTCGACACAACTACAATAAAAAGCAAGAATTCTGATCAAGTGAAAGCAGTGATGAAGTGAAAATAGTGGTTGAAAAACTTAATTGTCATGAGTTGGCATAATGCCTACAAAAAAATCATAAAATTGTTAACTACAAAGTTTATGAATATAAAGCAAAAGACAAAAATAAAATATTAACTCAATTGTAATTATCTAGGAATATTTTATACAGACACCAGGTTGAAATAATTTGTTTGCTTCTCCATTTTCGATATCCGAAATATCGGGTATCAAAAATTGCGAAGGAAACAAATTATTTCAATAGAAACATGAGTCTCAGAGTATCTGGTTTTCGATATCGAAAATATCAAAAATCAGAAATAGCGAATACCCAAAATAACCTCAACAAAATCTCGAATTTGCAGTTTTCCATA
This sequence comes from Pseudotsuga menziesii, assembly GCA_001517045.1. Classification (NCBI taxonomy): domain Eukaryota; kingdom Viridiplantae; phylum Streptophyta; class Pinopsida; order Pinales; family Pinaceae; genus Pseudotsuga; species Pseudotsuga menziesii. Next base: position 129,926 of record LPNX010730930.1, on the reverse strand, counting down.
CTCGATAATTGGAAATTGGAAATAGGAAATCGACAATCTTTAAGGAAGACAAAATGTTGAATTTTTTTGCTTAAGTTATTCCTTTGCTAAGTTCGTGACTATTTTAAATTCGCTCTATGTTATTTTTCATCGGTCTCTCTGTAAATTTCACGGAAATTTGTGGTTCTAAACTTGGTTTGATTCTATATATTGACCTGACAAGCTTGAAACAACAGTTTTTAATTTCATTAACTAGAACAAGTAAATGAAGAAGTAAGCAGACATAAGTTATTATTTATATATAAATGTAATTTCAGAAATTGGGGAATCAGAAATCGAGATATACGGTGTTCCTTATTGGAAAACATAGTTATTAAATTTTGAGAAATTAATAACAAAAAGCACATATTTTGTAAAATCGGAACTTAGGGTGTTCGTTATTGGAAAAAATAGGATTTACGGAATCTAAAATATGATTCATTTGCAGTGAATTTGTTGATGAGGTATTTTAAACCATGAAAATTACAACTTATAGGTGTCCAATTTCAACAATTGATGCTGATTCAATTGACAGAAGACACATGTCTTTTCCTGAGATCATCAAAACATTCATTACAGACAAGTTGAACAAACTTATATATTTATGTATCAAGTGAATTTGCTGATGATGTATTTTCAACCATCACAATTACAACTTTTAGGCGTACATTTTTGGAGAACGTCTCTGTTCTAATCGAAAGAGTAAGAAGTAATTGTTTCCTGCAGATTCTTAGGACTATTTCAGCAATTCATGTTGATTCAGTTGTGAGAAGACACAGGTCTTTTGCTGAGATGCCCATGAGTTGGTTTGCAACATCATAAAAATCGATCACACCATGAATATTTCTAGTTCCATCTTCCAAGTCAACCTTTAGGATATATCGGTAGTCACATTCAACAAACTTCCCATCACATTTACCATAATGCCAAATGTCTCCAACTTTGTCGGCAATCTTTTTCATGCATTGTATACCATCAACAAAAAGAGGGCATGCAAGGAAATGAAAGCCATCCATGTTAAAATTTGTGATGGTTGCAGCAAGAGAATACCAAACAACTTTTTCAGATGCTTGAATAGTTTGTAGTTCATTGATGGTAATGACTTTTTGACGAGTAGAATTATCATTGGCATTGACTTTTTGAATTTTTGGCACTGAATTTGTGACTCAAAGACGGAGATGGTGAACGAAATCCATTGTCATTAAAACATCTTTGGAGAATTGATGTTTGTTCAAGATTTGGGTTTATAAATATAGTAGAGTTTGAAATAGTGCCAACAGATTTTCCATTAAAATCTGTAACACGGCCGCCCTTGATCACTACTGTTGGAGGAGTAGGTAAATCGCGAAGGTTGGAAAGCTCAGCTCCTTGAATTTGGCAATTCTCTCCCCAAAGTGTTATGTCAATAATGTAGCCTGACATATCACGAATTCCAATGGTTCGCCTAATAGTTTCAACACCATTTCATTTTTGTATTGTGGATGTAGGTGAAACTGAAATGACAAGTCCAAGAAGGTCAACCATGGAATTTATTGGTATAGTTTGAAACTCCTTAATAGTTTTAAATTTAAATCAACTTAAAGGTATTAAGGGATATTCATCTAAGAGTTCCTGAATGGTTGAAGTGGAACCTAGAAACATCTTGTTATGGCTTTTCAAATGGTTGAAAATTGGGTTGGATGCTTTAACTGTGCCATTTGATACAATGTACACTATTCCAATTTCTATTTGGTCATACAAAGAGAGTGAAAATTCATTGAATGCAGATATATGTATTTCTTTGCGTGAAGCATCAACAAGGTCAAAACCGAACACTTTTCTAGATCCTCGTTGGTTTCCATATTCATGTATGTTTGTCTTGAAAGTAACTCAGCCTTGAATGTTCCAAAATTTGGTAGAAGAGGAGAGTGATGTGAATGGGATATTCGATCCATCTAAGCCAGGGTTTTGGTTTATTGAGCTAGTGTTTAGTGGAAAGAAGGAGAAGCTACAGGTAAGTGGTAAGGTGCATGATCTCTAATAATTTCTGCATCCACTATGACAACCTCGAGTGCAATCAATGCGATAGTCCTGTGAGATGAATTATATTAGACATGAATACGAGACAAACATTGAATCCATGAATAGTGTGAAACTGGTTGAGAGGAAAAGAGAGAGGAAATTGACCATACGTTATATTGTGTACAATGTTGCATGAACATTGGGTAATTTTGATTATAGTTCCTTGTTTTAGTTGTCCATTTTCTACAAGATGACTATATATAACTGGAAGAAGTAGCTCATGCTTGTGAAGGCCATCCGAAATAGATATTCAGAACCGAATAAATGATGATTTGAGTGAATTCACTTGGTTTAATGCGGAGAACCGTACCAGCGGAGAAAGGTTGACAACACCATGCAACAATAGTGAAATAGAATCTTCATTTACCATAGTCTCCATAATGTGATGGATATTTTTTCCCATGAAATGAAACAGAGAATGAAAATATAAAAAAAATTGGAATGTAACATAATCAGTTGTCCAATATAAAATGGATATATAAAAACAAAATTTTTCGCATTAACATATTTCATTGTTCCGGTTGTTGTTATTCATTAACATATTTAATTACTCAGGTTTCAATCTGTTTGAGCTATAAACCTATCGAGTAGAAATGGTAAGTGTTGAAATACGAAGATGTCCATTTTCCTATTGCCAATTGTCGAAATTTTGGAATGCGGAAATGTATGTCCTATGTTTTCCAATAAGGAACATGCTATATTCCGATTTCTGATTTTGCAACATATCCATAAATCCGATGTGTTCAAATACAAACATGTCGATGTTCCCATTTCGTATTTCTGACATTTAGAATTGAAAATGCCCAATTTTACCTAATTTAAACTCAGGTTCAAACAAATCAAAGATCCTAAATGAAAAAACTCATACCATTTTTTCTCACAAGTGTATTGGTCTGATTTCCGATTTTCAAATGCGGAAATCGAACAAGCATTTGTCTCATTTATTTTTATCTTATTTCCTTATTTTTGATCTGTAGATACATTTGAATAAATAACATTTGAACTCAATTTTTATTTTAATTTGTTTATGTTTTGCGAACAAGGAAAAGCATATTTTTCGATTTTGCGACACTTACGATTATAGAAATAGTATGTTACGTGTTTCTGAATAACTGACATTTCGGATTCCGGAAATTGTACGTGTTCAAATACGAATAATTCCATGTTCCTATTGTAAATTTTTGACTTTTCGGAATTGGGAAATTTAGGTCTTAACTTTTGCAACCCGCAATCAGAAGATGGATGATTTTGCAACATACAACAAGGCAACAAGGCAGTAAGAATAAATTGAAACACAGGAAGGGTGTTTCACGATCTCATAAGGAACATTTTAAATTAGGAAAAAAACTAATACCTAACATTTTATTGACAGGCATGACATAACCAATACATTGCACAATCTTTTTGCAACAAAGCAAAAGTCAGATTCAATTAAAACACAACAATGGTGTTTCACCATCTAATAAGCATACTAAATGAAGAATTAAGCAATACCTGCAAATTTAGCGAGGTTCAAAATATTCCAATTTTGCGACATATACATAAATCCTATGCATTCAAATACAAAGATGTCCATGTTCCTATTTCCAATTTTAGACACTTCGGTGTTTGGAAATCTATGTCGTATTTTGTAGCAATAAGGAACATGCTATATTCCGATATCAATTTTGCAATATATCAAGAAATTGTATGTGTTCAAATAGGAACATGTCAATATTCCTATTTCAGACATTTTGGATTTCCAAATCCCAATTTTCATGCTTTATTGTCATTGTTCTTATTATTTTCGCAAAAGTTATTCCTCCGATAAGTTTATGCCTAAACCCAAATAAACTGAAACTTGGAAAATATTCGCAAGGGAAAAATCTTCGCAAGAGCTATTCCAAATTGAGAGAAATGAACTACAAAATTGTCCGAAATCCTTAATTGAAAATAATTTCCAGCACCGGTCATTTAGGACAACATATAGAAGTGTAGTGAAAACATGGAAGCCACATGTCGAAAAAACACGATAAACACCAACTGGAAAGAAGGATCCGCAATTGAAAATCAATCCAATGGGTCCATAAATCCATTTAGGCATAGGAACACATAGAAGTTTCATGAAAACATGCAATACACCTGGTGAAAAAATACGGTACAGATCAAATACATACGAATATATAGAATAAAGCTTGAGCGTTTTCAGAATGTGTACTTAACCGATTAACTCCATGTTGCCTTTTTCCACACCTAAAGTCCATGCTCCATCCATGCCCGATTACGGGATATAAGAATCATGAAATTTGACCATGACGTGATGTAACAAAATTAAAAATCGGCAATTACCTATACGATTGCAGAAACACCATATGGTCTGATTTCGAATTCCGCAAGATGCAATTTACGACATTTTCTATCTCTGAAGTTTCCTATTTTCAAATAAAGAAACATCGAAGATAGTATTTCTGAATTTTGATGTTGGCGTATCCCAAATCGATGTGAAAACCCTGTGTAAACTACGTGAAAAAAACAACCATGAAAAAAACAATGAGGTCTGAATTTGACAATTTTTTATTTTCCTTGCCATAAAAAAAATTGTATATGTGAGTTTTGAATCTAGTACTTGCTGCAATAACCTGAATTTTCTCTCTGGTTCTTTAATCTCTACCAAATGTAGAGCCAGACTGAAAAAAAAGAACGCAGAGCGAGTTTAAGATAAGCATGGAATTGGCAGAGGAAGAACTTACGTGGAAATAATATGAACAGCCAGAGTAAAGCCTGACACAAAATACCAACTGATCAACTCCATGCTCCCTTCTTCCGTCCCTACCGGATCACGGGATATAATAATCGAAAAGTTTAACCATTAATCTCGCCAATAACTAGGCGACACATGTCAGGATGTTAATGGCCAGGGAGACGAGGAATCTTTTGGGACAACTTCTTTCATCGAGAAAATGCCTACGATGTAAATATGAAATAAATAGATAGACAATATTGCATTACAAGATATGCCCGCCTCAAATATAGCTTGGGAACCAATATTTGAAGAGTTCCAACTCTTAATTTTATATCAAAATATTAATTATTAATATTTATTGTTATTAATCATTATTTATTATTAATTATTATGTTCATTACAATCTATCTATAATACTCAAAGAAATGTCAGGTTTTTCATCCTTTGTATTTGGAGAGTTTTCGCAGGGTATATCTTGTCTCTTATGATGAATGATTTATGTGGCTGATTTATTTATGAGATTCATATGTGCAGTAATTGATTGATACAAATTTTAAAGTTCAATAATCTTCATATTTTTCTCAACATTGACACGATATCAGAGCATAGGGCGTGAATGAGCTTAGTTTTGTGCAAGAAACTAAAGCCTATGTGATATTGAAGAGTTGAGAAAAAGCTTGGAGCCATGACATCGATCTACGTTTCATACGGGACTTCTAACTTCAACACATGGAAAGAGAGAGTATTGAACATTCTTTGGGAGCATGACCTATATGGATACACAAAAATTATTAGTTTATAATTAATTTAACTTATAGTGTTGTGTAAATAATTAAGACGAAGTTTAAGGAATTAATATAATGAATTTTTTGACATGAAAAATTATATAATTTTATGTCTTTTAAATGAGTTAAGAAAACAAATATGTAAAGATAACTTACCACTATAGATCCATCTAAAAGGGGATCTACCAAGCACCAAGAAGGATCAAATTTCTCAAGGTGCAAACCTTTTTTTAGAGTAGAAATGTTGAGTAAATATGCAATCTAATATTTATGGTTTTAGTTTATTTAATTTATGTTGTTTTTTATATATGCAATTCTAAATAAGTAAAAATTTAATTTAAGCTGACCTGTTATTTTTAATAATATTTTATTATTTTTTATAAAGGACACGTGTCCACTCTAGGTTGAGCATAGAAGAAATTACAGATCTCTCCCCTACCAGACTGTAGAATGCACCTCTTCGGTGCAATGACTTTATAATTATTAATTTATTGTTGATATATTAAATTATATATATGTGTGTGTGTGTGTGTGTTTTAAATGAGTGGAGAAAAAAAATATTATAAGACTTTGTGACGTAGGCGATGATATTATATTATAATTCTGTTAAGAAAAAATATTAGTGCATCTTATTGTTCATAATCAAGTTATTCTTAGAAAACTTTAAAAAAAATTCTATTGATGTAGTGTATAGATTTTTCACTTGAAGTGTTTTACACATTCAATGCTCAATTATGACATTGAGGTTTCCTATTTTTTGCAACCTTCGAGCTTCGATATACTCAACTCTAGATGATGACATGAGGCCTCCCATTTTTTGTGATGATTTATTATGTGTTGGTGGTCTTCCTTTGTGCAACCTCTTGTCTAAGCCTAGATGTATGAGTGTTTGCCAAGGTTCATTGGTTTCTTAACTTAGATCATGGTTTGGTCTTGTCTAGACTTCTTAGGTTCCTCAACTGAAAGTACTTTTTCTACTTGAATTAACCTTGGCGCGTTGATCTAATTTAATCGCTTGGTTTGTTAGAGATGCTTTTGTAAGGTCTCCAACATTCTTAATCCATTTGAGGGCACACCGAATCATTGATAACGTCAAAGATGATTTTCTACTTTAGTGCTCCTTCCATAACATGTTATCCATTAAGTTGTACATACACATTCGTATTTGTCTCCCATATATCAACAAAACCCATAGACTAGAGACAACTTTTATAGTTAAAAACTTGTGGATGGCCTTGATAACTTGTGGTTTCCATGGTCAAGTAGATGAGTAGTCATAAAGGATATAATGATATATTCCCAATGGTTATTTATCATCTCCTTGGCACATTTGTATTGTTTCTTTGTTTATATGTATCTAGAGATGTAAGTATAGAGATTGAATCCTCCCTACCCTTCCCAAAATAGGTTTTAACAATAGAAAACTAACTGGCATTCAAGATCTTGTCCATGGAAAACTCTTCTCTTGAGCCTCATTTTATAACTCTCCTTCACTCTTGGGTTCCCTTTTGTGATATGTTGGGACCCTTACCTTTAGCCTTTTCTCCTGGTCAACCTTCCTCTCTTCCTAACCTTAGGTTGAAAAATAAGAAGTAGGTAGTGAGTCAAGGCATTCCCTTTGTTTTGTTGTCTTCTTTCCCATGGGAATGGATGTCACGTTGCCTCCCTCATTCCCTTAGTTTTCTGATTAGTTTATATGGTATATTTATTTGAAAGAATAACAAGTACAATAAGATGCATAAGATATAAAAGATACATAAGACAAATATTTTCATCGGGGAAACCATAAAGGAGAAAACCCCGCAAAATTCCTCAGAATAATAAGATGACCAAACTCAGAAATAAGAAGTATTCATCAGTTATCTATCTCTCCTCCTTTGTCTCTCTCTCTCTCTCTCATGCAAACTTGAGAGTGTGAGGTGTGTGCAAATGAGGGAGAATACCTCCCTATTTATACCTTTCAACTGTTTAACCAAACATGAGATTGGGGCCTGCCAGTCTTCCCTAAGAGGGTCGACTTCTCCCAAAGAGACTCCAAATACACATTACATGATTTTTCACTGGGGACTGTTGCACCAAATTACAATGGAGGTTGTACCACAAGGTATAGACATAATTAAGACATCCCACAAGGAGGCAAACACATCTCCAATGGGGGTACAAAAACATACAATGATAATATACAACGGAATATCTTCCGAAGTTAACACTCCCTCTTAACTAGGAAGGTATTCTCTCTCTTCTATAGTCATCAACCAAGATCTGGTCAAGTCTTCATCATGGAGTCATAGAGTCATCATCATAGCTACTGCCATCATCATCTTCTTATCGATCATCAAATGGTGCTATTTGTCATCAGAAGTTTCTACAGAGCCAACCCTCTCTCGCTTGGGTGTAGGCCTAGTCCTCATCCAGGTCTTCATAACACCTCAAGCAAGCCTTCTCGTAGGAATTATTCAAGACCTTATTTACATTTCCATGGTAATAACCTACATCCCCTACCTTCATCTCGTTGTATCCAAATCATTTATTTTGTTCTTCACAGAACAAAACAAAGCACATAGAGCATTCATGGTCATCTTGCATTCTACTAGTAAAGGAGAACCTCCTAGGTGCACCTCAAGTGATAAATGACCTAATCATCTCAACATGGGAACACACACACACACACACACACACACACACACACACACACACACACATGTAAGGGATTATTATAACCAAACAACCTGTTGCATAAGGACTTTTAAGTTCTAGTTCAACCTCAAGGACTTATTACATCTGAACAACCGGCATCCAAGATATTTTTCGTTCAGATAACCTTCAGGGCATATTACATCCGAGTAACCTGCATATCATGCTAGGGATCCTTTTACACTCAGACAAGCCACATGACTTATTACATTCAAGTAAACTACCTACCATGTTAGTTTTTCAACATTAATCTAGCATTATGTTAGGATATTTTCTGAGAGAATAACAAGCACAACAATATAACATAATCACATCACAAGAGACAAGAGACACAAAGAGTTTTCCTCGGGTAAACCATAAAGGAGAAAACCCCACAACTTCCTCAGAGATAGAATCAGCACCAAAACAGTAAAAGCCCCAAAGCAGTAGTCTTCTTCTTCTGTTTAGTCCTAGTGTATTTCCTTCCTCACTAATGCTCCACACTTGAGTGAGTGAATGATGTGTGTGTTAAATAGAGAGTCTCACTCTCTATTTATATTCTTCCGTTCACTTGAAGTGCACTCAATCATGTCGGCCTAACTTAACAATTACTTACTAGAGCCTACATCTCTATGAGTGTATAATAACCCTAGTGCCCCGAAACTGTGGGGACTTTAACAATGACTTGACATGACTTGTTTACATTATTGATCCTCCCGATCGGAACATCAGGGAAAGAAAACATGACTCAAAAACATAATAGAAAAATCCTGGAATAAACATCGGGTTACAATACATAAGATACATAGATGAATACGTTCCGAAGTTACAAATACATCAACACTCCCTCTTAACTAGGACGGTATTCTTTCGACACAATTTTCAGAACTGGTCTTCTTCTCTGTATCAACTGGATCATCTCGTCATCTACATCTTGAGTCTTCAATTCATATTCATTTTCAAGTCATCTTCCTCTTCAAGTCATCTTCACTGGATCTGGATCATCTCTCGATCTGGATCATCATGGAACATCATCACTAGATTTGGATCATCTCTTGATCTAGATCAACATCACTATACTGGATCTGGATCATCACTCGATCTGGATCATCATCACTAGACTGGATCTGGATCATCACTGTTGGATCTAGATCATCACTTGAACTGGATCTTCATTGTTGGATCTGGATCATCACTCGATCTGGATCATCACTGGCTGTCATCACTGGATCTAGATCATCACTGGTGCTATCTCATGATTCCTCTCGTCACAGGAAGTTCTACAGATCCAGCCCTTTTTCATGCTGGTTGTAGGCCTACCCATCATGTAGGTCTTCTCCCAGCACTTACATCTGACCTACTCGTCAGAAAGGCACATCCATCCAAACAGGAACACATCCTATCATAGTGATGGAAGAATCCCATCCAGATAGGAACACATCCTATCACAGTGATGAGAGATTTCAACACTTACATCTGATCTACTCATCAGAAGGGCACATCCATCCAGACAGGAACACATCCTATCACAGTGACGGAAGACTCCCATCCAGATAGGAACACATCCTATCACAGTGATGGAAGACTCCGATCCAGACAGGAACACATCCTATCATAGTGATGAGATATTTCAGCACTTATATCTGAGCACGTGGGAACACATCCCTCAGTCGCTCCAGAAAGGCTCTGCACTTACATCCATCCAGACAGGAACACATCCTATCACAGTGATGGAAGGGCTTGCACTCACATCTGATCCTACGAGAATTCATCCCAGCAGTCATATCAGAATGGCCCCCAGTCCTCAACTAAGCTACCTGGTAACTGACCAGGCGCCTCCATTCTCCTAGAGAATGGCAGTTTCCCTTACATCTGACCTGCTTGTCGGAATGGCCAACACTCACATATGACATGGAAGGAACTTAATCCTTAGCCATGACATAATGGTTCAGCCCTTACATCTGATCAAGTGGGAACACATCCCTCTATCACATTAGAATGGCTACTCAGTCCTACACTGAGTGATCCTGGTAACTGACCAGGTGCCTCCATTCCTAGAATGGTAATTGCCCTTACATATATCTTGCTCGACAGAATGGCCAGCACTCATATCTAACATGGAAGGAACCAATCCTCTCACCATGACAGAATGGCTCAGCCCTTACATCTGACCATGGAAGGAACTAATCCTCTCACCATGTCAGAATGGCTATGGGTCTCATCACTTTCTCTTGGAGGAAACCTCGATCTGGAGAACACCAAGCTTCTCCCTGAAGTACTCGAACTTCAGCCTAGCCAATGGCTTCATCAACACATCAGCTATCTGTTCCTTCGTCGCAACATACTGGAGCTTCACTGCTCCTCTCTGCACCATATCCCTGATCTAGTGATACTTGATCTCGATATGCTTCGAATTGTCATGGAACACTAGATTCTCTGACAACTTCACGCAACTCTAGTTGTCATAATGTATACAAGTAGCATCCAACTGGAGATCAAATATATCAGACAGTAGCTTCTGTATCCATACTACCTCACAACTAGCTGAACAAGCTGCGACATACTCTGCTTCAGCTGTACTCAGTGCCACACAGGATTGCTTCCTGCTAAATGAAGAGATCACACCTGGTCCCATACTGAAGCAACATCCTGAAGTACACTTCCTGTCGATGGAACTTCCTGCCCAATCTGAATCAACATAACTCTCTAGGTTAATCTTTTGATTCGCATCGTACTTCATCCCATAATCAACTGTACCCTTCAGGTACCTCAGAATATGCTTTGCAGCAGTCAAGTGAACACTTCTCGGATCTGTCAAGTACTGGCTCAAGGTGTTCATAGCAAAGCAAATGTCTGGTCTCATGTTCGTCAAGTACATCAATGACCCAATCATCTGACAATACATCGTAGCATCAACTGACTCTGATGAAGCATCACTCAATAGCTTCAAATTCAATGCCATAGGTGTGGCCATAGCCTTGCAGTCTATTAAGTCAGTGATTTGTTTCTTCAAATTTTGGTTTGATTTGCATTTTATTTCAAGTTATTCATTTGCTTTTATTTGATTTTTTCCTCTTTAGGGAAACTTTTAGTTTTTATGTTAAGTTTTAAAGCTTTCTTTTGAATTTTTTAAGTTCTTACCTTTAGATTTTTGTTTTGGTAAAGAGTTTTAAAAGTCATCATATCAAATAATGGATTCCTAAATCATATTTTGAGCATAGTTATGCATAATCATTACTCAAACAGCTTTTAAACTTCATGCAAATTGACAAAAAGCTGTAAAAAAGCACCAAAACAGTGTTAAACTTATTCTTGTAGCGCTGGAGCCCGAAATTAACAAAGAGCGCGCTACAAGAATATCGCGACTCCATTTTCTCCGATTTTTTTAGTCAGATTTTCGCATGATTTCGATTATGGAGTGACTGATCACGTGTTTTGAGGGTTTTTGCTACGTGTGAACTCAGGAATTGTCATGAGAACAGCTGGTTTCAGATCATGAGGCAAATCGTGGTCATCATTATTCCAAATGCAGTCGATCATGACAGAACAAAGATCAGGCAACGATTTTAAGCATCTGCAGCAGCACATAAAAAAGCGTTATAAAAATTGTGCTACAATTCTGCAAAGAAAATTCCTTGCACTAAACATTCCAAACACTGCAAAATAAATGCCAAGTCAGACTAGTTTTCATGCCCGAGAAAATGGTTTTTACCAGTTCTGGAGAGCAGGGGATTATGATGTTCGATCCACTCAAAAGAAAACTATAACAGGTGGAATGGACCATGTTTGTGTACACCCTAAATTCCTTCATTCTAATGCAACCTCCCACAAATGGGAATTTGGAGCAAATTGCAGAGCTTCTCGATAATGCAATTGATGAGATCCAAAATGGTGCAACTTATGTCAAAATGGACCAAATTTTTAACGCGCAAGATTTCAGCCATGCTTTACTCTTTCAGGACGACGGTGGTGGTATGGATCCTGAATGTATTCAACGATGTATGAGCTTGGGATATTCCATGAAGAACACAAATAAGACCATTGGAAAATATGGTAATGGCTTCAAAACAAGCACTATGAGGCTAGGAGCAGATGCGATTGTATTCACACGGAGTGCTTGTGGAAGCTCCTCAACACAAAGTATTGGTCTACTTTCGTATACATTCTTGAGGAAAACTGGGCAGGACGGCATCATTGTTCCAATGGTTGATTTTGAGCTTCCATCAGATCATGGAGCACCAAGAATGTTAGCTCGCAGCACTGAAGATACTTGGACAAAAATCATGGACACAATCAAGCGTTGGTATCCCTATGTTACAGAAACAGAGCTTTTGAAACAGTTTGAGGACATTGGTCCTCATGGAACAAAAGTTATTGTTTACAACCTTTGGCTTAATGATGATGGCATCCTGGAGCTTGATTTTGACACATATAAGGAGGATATAAGATTGTGAGGTGGACTTAAGCTAGGCAGATCCATGATTTCACAAAATGAATTGATTCAGTCACATATTTCTTACCGTCATTTATATTCATTACGTGCATATGCATCTATTCTTTATCTAGAGTAGCTGCAATTTTCAGATCATTCTAAGGGGAAAGCCAATTGAATATCATAATATAGCTGACGATCTAAAATTTTCCAAAGTAGTAATCTACAAGCCACAACTCGGTGTTGGGATGAAAGAGGTATCTGTATCAACAACCATAGGATTTACAAAGGAATATCCTCTAATCAATGTTCATGGGCTCAAATCTGGCAAAACATTGAAGGAATTTCGTGGTCATACATCTTATGTAAATGATGCAATATTCACAAGTGGCAGGGGTTGGTTTATTACTGCTTTTAGTGATTTCCCTGTAAATGTTTGAGATGCCAGAGTGAGTTAATATTGAAAAATATCAGTCTTTCATATGAGTATAACCCTGTCAAAGTTTAAAAGTTCGGTGATGTGAAAAACTGTGCATGTTATGATGTTCAAACTTCATAAGCCTGCTACTTATGCAAAATGTGATGAAGGAGCTAGACATTTGAGACAGTTTGAAGACTTAGATAGCCTGAAGACCTAGTTTAAGTGCATAGTAGAAGACTGATCAGTTTGTCTTTGAAGTAAAGATTGAAACAGAAAATTAACAGAGCATGAGGTTGTTTTCCTTGCCAATACAACGCAGGGGTTCTCTTTTTACAGTTCAATGAGAGTCTAGTATTTGAATAAATAGTGTGCTTGATACCTAGTTTTCCTTAATAGTTCAATGAGGAGTTTGAGCAGCCTATGATCTAAAGCATTTAGAAATTGTGGTGAAACTCATTTCACCTTATAAAAAACAAAGAATCAGTCAAGGAAACTTGCAGCAGAGATTATATCTACAAAGTCTTACTGTGCAGAGGTTGTTCCTAAGGCGATACCAGAAGGGTTCAAGGGTTAATTTTGATATTATTACACAGGTTTATTATGCATGCTGGAGATGGTCAGTGGTCAATTGTTTTCCATGACAGACTTAATGCCAGTTAAATTTCACTCACAAGCTTAATGAAGATACTTTGGTTTTCTCAGAAGGATTGAGAATGGAAATTCAAAGTCCAAAAAATTGTTCCTCACTTTCAGATGCAGAAAAGAACAGGAACTCCATTTGGGAAAATTGAAGTTCCAATTGAATTAACAAAATTGCAGAAAGAAATACTAAATTTGAAATCAGAGAGACAAAACATCCCATCAGAGCTTCAATATGAATTCTCAACACCTGAACACAGAAATAATGGGAAAACTCTTGCTAATTTAGGAGATGAGCTTTTCAAGTTTCATCACGAGAATCATAATCTCAGGGTACAGATTATGACAAGGGTCCAGTAGTTGCAAAAAGCCAATGAATAAATCCAGAACTTTCTCCAGGTTCTTTAAATATCACAAGCAGAAAATGACACCATGGTTTTTCAATATCAACAAAGTCTGAAGATGTATGAGGCAGTAGAAACAGAATTCTGCTCTATTTTTCCTGTTTTGAGTGATTGAAGTCAAATGCAGACCACGAGCTGATGGAGAGGAATTTTTGAAAATAAAAACAAATTTTTGTTCGTAAGATACTCATCGACAAAAACCTCTCTCAGTTTTGAAACAACTATCAAGGTTTGAAAGATTCAGTTTAATCTTTGCAGCCTATTTTTCAGGGATTTTAAATATTTAATATTTTCCTGTTTTAGTGTTCATTTTACGGGGAAGATTCTGATTGATCGGAGATGAATTTTTGAAAACCAAGAGAGGTTTTTGTCCATCACAGACCCATTTACAAAAACCTCTCTCATTTTTTACACAGGTGTCACGAATTGAGACATATGGAAGCTTATTTGACACCTATTTTCCCATAAATTCGCCATATTTGCCAGGAATCCGATTTGCTATTTTTAGTCAATTAGTTGATTTAGTTAGTTAATGTAACTGCTGGGTAGTTTCAATTTAGACCTAATGAAGAGGATATATAACTAATTCTTTGTAATTATAAAATAGGGACAAGGGGATTGAAGAAGGGTTCTGATTTTTGGGAGCTACAGGAGGTCTTCAGACTGCTTTTGTCTTCAGACTTGTTCAGGAGTTAAGTACCAAGACTCTTATATGCATTTGATGATAAAATTATGAGATATATGACATTTTTCCCCTTCAGTTTTATATGTTGGCTTCATTATTGAACTTGTTTAGTTTCTTAATTGATATATTCATTACTGGTTTATGTGTATTTGCTGGTGATGCTTGTCTTTTATGAATGAACCTTAGCATAGTGTTTCTGTTGCATCTTGTGTGATATATTATGCATCTTTATCATCTTCTGTTTATGATTTAGTTATTAATTTGCTCATGAATGCATTCCCTGTCTTTCTCCAAAAGTTTACAACCACTAAAACATTGCAGAAACCCTAAACCTAATCTATTTTATTGAATTTTATCTTGAGTGTGTGTTGGCTTGTTTCTCTGGCCTTAGAAACAATTTCTGGCACAAACATCTTTGGCGCCGTTTCCGGGGACGAAAGTGAAGACATATTTTCCCTGGGATACTTATCAGTTTTACTGGTTTTAAGAGGTGGAATTAAACCAACACTTTATAAGGCTATTTTTCACCAAGGTTTGACAGAGTGGCTACTAGAAGAGTTGGAAGAATTAGAAAGTTTCAGTTATCCCCAGCTTTATGCAGCCCTAATTAGTTTCAAGTACTGTTATTCCTTTCTCTTTCTGAGAAGAAGAAACAAAATCTGTCTTGACAAATTGATTGGAGACTCCACTATTTCAATATGCAGAGGCCGATGTCCATGGAAGCTATTCTGGCTCGAAGGTTTGCGCCTTTCAATTTTTCTGATATTCCAAGTTTTCCAAATCCAGTACCTATTATGGATGTTTGGGGAGATTGTCTTCCACAGTTTAGAGAAAGCAAAGAGGATAATCCATCAGATCACCTCATCAAATTTCATCAATGTATGGTCCAGTTAAATATCCAGCATGAAGATGTGCTCATGAAGATGTTCATGTATTCACTTGAACAAGATGCACGAGATTGGTATTTTTCTCTTCCCGCTGCTAGCATCTCCTCACTGAAAGAATTTCACACATGTTTTTGGAAACGTTGTAAGTATCTGTACTCAACTAAACTCTTTTTAGAAGATTGTTGTGAGCAGGCTGATGTTTATCATACAATTTCTGATTTAAAAAATCATGATGATGAGTACAATCAAGGGTTCAAAACATGTCATGAAGATGTTGAAGTTTCAGAATTTGTTGAAGATGAAAAGGTAACATTTTCAGATATTGCTGTCAAGGAAGAATGCCATTATCATTATGATAATCAAGTTGTTGTTTTAGGTCAATTTGAGGATTATTCAAGTGATGAGACTAGTAAAGATAGTTTGAAACATTCTCATAATGATTCCAACAGCCTTAATAATTGTTTGAATGCTAATCCTTTTGAAGATCAATCTCTAGTTCAACAAACTTTTGAAAATCAGTGTTGTGTTAAAGATCAGCTTTATATTGAAGGAAAAGATGAACCTTTAGCATCATCATTCGAAATTTCTCAGAATACTCCTTGCTATGATGAAGAGAATAGGGTTCCAAGACAAGAATTTTGTGATGAATTAGATTCTATTCCTTTTGGTTTTGATACTAAAATCGATGAAGGCCAGGCTGTTCACATTTCTTCAGAAGTTACTCATATTCATAGTTGTGATAGATCTACTGTTCAAAATCATTATGAAGATGCTCTACTTTTTAATAAATATGATGTTGAAATTGAAAAGAAAGATCCAGAAATCTGTGAGGTGTGTGATAGGTCAAAATCTGATCAGCAGATTCAAGAATGCATTCAGTCTATTATTCTTGGACAACAAAAGCCAATGCCTGATAGTCATTTATTTGAAGACAGTGTGGAAAAGGAGGTTCAAAGTGTTGACATTATTGGTGATACTATTCAAAAATTTACAGAGCAAATTCAGGCTGATCCTAATGTCTTTTATCGCCAATTCCTGATTGATATTCATGGAACAAAATATTCTTATGAACAACTTGTCTTTTTCATAGAGCAGGAAGAGGTAACTTGTGGAAGTTTTTATGATCCAGTAGCAGATTATTTAGAGTCAATACCAGGTTATAAATCTGTTATTTCAGAGACACTATTTGATGAAAGTGGGTATAAGTTGTTAAATCTCTGCTCTACATGTTTTTCAATATTTCTGATTACATATATATTTGGAGTTGGAAAAAGTTTTGGCGGGTTGATCAAATTTTTTCTTGGTTACATTGGAAATGGGATTTCGATTTGATTCAGTAGATGGAAGGTTCCTCAGAGAAAGAGATTTGATTTTCATTGTATATATCAGTGTGGGGAGGATTGAATAAAGACTCCATAGCCCAATGGATGTTTTGCAGATAAGTAGATAAGATAGCAGACAGAAGGCACTGGTCTACAGGTTCTTGAAGCCTCGCAGGGAGGTCTTCATCCCGCAGCTAGAGACAGATGTTAAGTTAGTGATTTGTTTCTTCAAATTTTGGTTTGATTTGCATTTTATTTCAAGTTATTCATTTGCTTTTATTTGATTTTTGCCTCTTTAGGCAAACTTTTAGTTTTTATGTTAAGTTTTAAAGCTTTCTTTTGAATTTTTTAAGTTCTTACCTTTAGATTTTTGTTTTGGTAAAGAGTTTTAAAAGTCATCATATCAAATAATGGATTCCTAAATCATATTTTGAGCATAGTTATGCATAATCATTACTCAAACAGCTTTTAAACTTCATGCAAATTGACAAAAAGCTGTAAAAAATCACCAAAACAGTGTTAAACTTATTCTTGTAGCGCTGGAGCCCGAAATTAACAAAGAGCGTGCTACAAGAATATCGCGACTCCATTTTCTCCGATTTTTTTAGTCAGATTTTCACATGATTTCGATTATGGAGTGACTGATCACGTGTTTTGAGGGTGTTTGCTACATGTGAACTCAAGAATTGTCATGAGAACAGCTAGTTTCAGATCGTGAGGCAAATCGTGGTCATCATTATTCCAAATGCAGTCGATCATGACAGAACAAAGATCAGGCAACGATTTTAAGCATATGCAGCAGCGCATAAAAAAGCGTTATAAAAATTGTGCTACAATTCTGCAAACAAAATTCCTTGCACTAAACATTCCAAACACTGCAAAATAAATGCCAAGTCAGACTAGTTTTCATGCCCGAGAAAATGGTTTTTACCAGTTCTGGAGAGCAGGGGATTATGATGTTCGATCCACTCAAAAGAAAACTATAACAGGTGGAATGGACCATGTTCGTGTACACCCTAATTTCCTCCATTCTAATGCAACCTCCCACAAATGGGCATTTGGATCAAATTGCAGAGCTTCTCGATAATGTAGTTGACGAGATCCAAAATGGCGCAACTTATGTCAAAATGGACCAAATTTTTAATGCGCAAGATTTCAGCCATGCTTTACTCTTTCAGGACGACGGTGGTGGTATGGATCCTGAATGTATTCAACGATGTATGAGATTGGGATATTCCATGAAGAACAAAAATAAGACCATTGGACAATATGGTAATGGTTTCAAAGCAAGCACTATGAGGCTAGGAGTAGATGTGATTGTATTCACACAGAGTGCTTGTGGAAGTTCCTCAACATAGAGTATTGGGCTACTTTCGTATACATTCTTGAGGAAAACTGGGCAGGATGACATCATTGTTCCAATGGTTGATTTTGAGCTTCCATCAGATCATGGAGCACCAAGAATGTTAGCTCGCAGCACTGAAGATACTTGGACAAAAATCATGGACACAATCAAGCGTTGGTCTCCCTATGTTACAGAAACATAGCTTCTGAAATAGTTTGAGGACATTGGTCCTCATGGAACAAAAGTTATTGTTTACAACCTTTGGCTTAATGATGATGGCATCCTGGAGCTTGATTTTGACACAGATAAGGAGGGTATAAGATTGTGAGGTGGACTTAAGCCAGGTAGATCCACGATTTCACAAAATGAATTGATTCAGTCACATATTTCTTACCGTCATTTATATTCATTACGTGCATATGCATCTATTCTTTATCTAGAGTAGCTACAATTTTCAGATCATTCTAAGGGGAAAGCCAGTTGAATATCATAATATAGCTGACGATCTAAAATTTTCCAAAGTAGTAATCTACAAGCCACAACTCGGTGTTGGGATGAAAGAGGTATCTGTATCAAGAACCATAGGATTTACAAAGGAAGCTCCTCTTATCAATGTTCATGGGCTCAAATATGGCAAAACATTGAAGGAATTTCGTGGTCATACATCTTATGTAAATGATACAATATTCACAAGTGACGGGGGTCGGTTTCTTACTGCTTTTAGTGATTGCCCTGTAAATGTTTGAGATGCCAGAGTGAGTTAATATTGAAAAATATTAGTTTTTCATATGAGTATAACCCTGTCAAAGTTTAAAAGTTCGGTGATGTGAAAAACTTTCCATGTTATGATGTTCAAACTTCATAAGCCTGCTACTTATGCAAAATGTGATGAAGGAGCTGGACATTTGAGACAGTTTGAAGACTTAGATAGCCTGGAGACCTAGTTTAAGTGCATACTAGAAGACTGATCAGTTTGGCTTTGAAGTAAATATTGAAACAGAAAATGAACAGAGCATGAGGTTGTTTTCCTTGTCAATACAACGCAGGGGTTCTCTTTTTACAGTTCAATGAGATTCTAGTATTTGATTAAATAGTGTGCTTGATACCTAGTTTTCCTTGACAATTCAATGAGGAGTTTGAGCAGCCTATGATCTAAAGCATTCAGACATTGTGGTGAAACTCATTTCACCTTATAAAAAACAAAGAATCAGTCAAGGAAACTTGCAGCAGATATTATATCTACAAAGTCTTACTGTGCAGAGGTTGTTCCTAAGGCGATACTAGAAGGGTTCAAGGGTTAATTTTGATATTATTACATAGGTTTATTATGCATGTTGGAGATGGTCAGTGGTCAGTTGTTTTCCATGACAGAATTAATGCCAGTTAAATTTCACTCACAAGCTTAATGAAGATACTTTGGTTTTCTCAGAAGGATTGGGAATGGAAATTCAAAGTCCAAAAAATTGTTCCTCGCTTTCAGATGCAGAAAAGAACAGGAACTCCATCTGGGAAAATTGAAGTTCCAATTGAAATAACAAAATTGCAGAACGAAATAATAAATTTGCAATCAGAGAGACAAAACATCCCATCAGAGCTTCAGTATGAATGCTCAACTCCTGAACACAGAAATAATGGGAAAACTCTTGCTAATTTAGGAGATGAGCTTTTCAAGTTTCATCACGAGAATCATAATCTCAGGGTACAGATTATGACAAGGGTCCAGCAGTTGCAAAAATCCAATGAAGAAATCCAGAACTTGCTCCAGGCTCTTTAAATATCACAAGCAGAAAATGACACCATGGTTTTTCAATATCAACAAAGTCTGAAGATGTATGAGGCAGTAGAAACAGAATTCTGCTCTATTTTTCCTGTTTTGAGTGATTGAAGTCAAATGCATACCACAGCTGATGGAGAGGAATTTTTGAAAATAAAAAGAGGTTTTTGTTCATAAGATACTAATATACAAAAACCTCTCTCAATTTTGCAACAGCTATGAAGGTTTGAAAGAGTCAGTTTAATATTTGCAGCCTATTTTTCAGGGATTTTAAATATTTTCCTGTTTTAGTGTTCATTTTGAGAGGAATATTATAATTGATAGGGGATTAAGTTTTTAAAACCAAGAGAGGTTTTTGTCCATCATGGACCCATTTACAAAAAAATCTCTCATATTTTACACAGGTGTCGCGAATTGAGATATATGGAAGCTTCTTTGACACCTATTTTCCAAGAAATTCGCCATATTTGCCAGGAATCCGATTTGCTATTTTTAGTCAATTAGTTGATTTAGTTAGTTAATGTAACTAATGGGTAGTTTCAATTTAGATCTAATGAAGAGGAGATAGAACTAATTCTTTTTAATTATAAAATAGGGACAAGGGGATTGAAGAAGGGTTCTGATTTTTGGGAGCTACAGGAGGTCTTCAGACTGCTTTTGTCTTCAGACTTGTTCAAGAGTTAAGTACCAAGACTCTTATATGCATTTGATGATGAAATTATGAGATATATGACATTTTTTCCCTTCAGTTTTCTGTGTTGGATTCATTATTTAACTTGTTTAGTTTCTTAATTGATATATTCATTACTGGTTTATGTGTATTTTCTTGTGGTGCTTGTCTTTTATGAATGAACCTCAGCATAGTGTTTCTGTTGCATCTTGTGTGATATATTATGCATCTTTATCATCTTCTGTTTATGATTTAGTTATTACTTTGCTCATGAATGCATTCCCTGTCTTTCTCCAAAAGTTTACAACCACTAAAACATTGCAGAAACCCTAAACCTAATCTGTTTTATTGAATTTTATCTTGAGTGTGTGTTGGCTTGTTTCTCTGGACTTAGAAAAAATTTCTAACACAAACATAGTCCATCATCCCAAACCTCTTCAGGATCTCTACTGCATACTTCCCTTGTCCAAGGAAGATTCCATCTGTACTCTGCCACACCTCCATACCTAGAAAGTAATGCATCATCCCCAAGTCCTTCATTTTGAACTCAGCAGCAAGATTTCTCTTCGTATCAGCAATGAACCCATCTGTACCTGTCACAAATAGATCATCTACATACAGAGCATCACTGGGTTTCCATTTTCAACCTTGTAGTAGAGGTTGGAATCTGCTTTACTCTTGGTAAAGCCCAAGCTAGATAGAAAGGTGTCAATTCTACTGTACCAGGTCCTGGGTACCTGTTTCAAACCATACAGGGATTTCTTCAATATGCTTACATGAGACTCTCTGTCATGTGTCTCAAAACTGAGTGGCTATTCTACATACACTTCCTCTTATACTACACCATTCAAGAAGGCAGTCTTGACATCCATCTGGTGTATCTTCCATTTCATCACTGTAACCAGAGCAAGTACTGATCTAATGGAAGTGTATCTGGCTACAGGTGCAAAGGTTTCTTCATAGTCTACTCCCTCTTTCTGAGAGAATCCTCGAGCTACAAATCTTTCCTTATACTTTTCAATGCTACCATCTGCAACATGTTTGATCTTGTAGATCCATTTGGAAGTTACAACTGACTTCCCTTCTGGTCTTGGGACAACATCCCAAACATCATTCTTCATGATCAATTGATATTCTTCGATCATAGAATCCTTCCATTATTTTTGTTCTGCCGCCTCTACATAACTGGAAGGTTCTTTATCAATGAAAACACATAGTAAATCTACATACCCGGAATTAGATATGGTCCTCTTTCTTTCTCTGTAATTCTCTTCTGGAGCCCCATATCTTTCCGCACCTTGGATAAGTTCACATACCCAAGCAGGTTTCCTCTCCAGAGGAAACCTGCTTCTTCGGAGGTGGATCTATAGGTCTTTGTGGTTCTTCGAACTCTCGATCTTCTTCTTGAGCTTCTTCATTCATGATTGTATCATGAATTCTGGGTGTTTCTGCTTCTGCTTCTTCAGGTTCTTCAGCAGGTCTCTTTCTGGATTTGTTGTAAGCTGTACCTTCATCAAATGTCACATCCCTGCTAATGTCAATCTTCTTGTATCATGGGAAGTAGATTCTGTAAGCCTTCGAGCTTTCAGAGTATCCCACAAATATACCCTTCTTTCCTGAAGGATCTAATTTTGTTCTCTTCTCTTTTGGAATGTGTATGTACACGGGACATCCGAATATTCTGAGATGGCTGACTTCTGGTTTCTTGCCAGAGAAGACTTCTTCATGAGTCTTTTTCTCGAGTACTCTATGTGGTGTACAGTTCTGTACATACACCGCTATTCTGGCAGCTTCAACCCAAAGATGCATAGGAAGGTCTTGATCATGAAGCATTGCTCTTGCAGCTTCCATGATAGTTCTGTTCTTCTGTTCTACAATCCCATTCTGTTGTGGATTATAAGGAGTAGACAACTCCCTCTTAATCCCTGATTCTTTACATATCTCTTTGAATTCGTTCGAAGTGAATTCTCCACCATTATCTGATCGAATGGTCTTGATATTCT
>LPNX010730930.1:2249-106766 GCA_001517045.1 Pseudotsuga menziesii | reverse complement strand
GCACATGTGCAAGCCTTCTATGCCAAAGCTCATTTGGTTCTACTGTATCATGGATCAAGGCTTGTTCTGGATGACCCTTCAATTTGTACAAGCCTCCTTTTTGTTCTCCAATTACTACTGCATCATCGATGGTCTTTCCTTTTGGCCACATGATGACTTGACCATCTATGAATGCAACCCGCATTCCTTTTGCATCCAATGCTGAAATGGATAGAAGGTTCTTCTTGAGTCCTGAAACAAACAATACTTCTTTCATTGTTAGAGACTTACTAGATTCTAGCTTGTATGAATATTCCCCACTACCTTTTATTGGATATTGGTAGTCATCTCCTAGTTTCACCTTGTGAGGTGATTCATGTTCTGACAATCTTACAAAAGATTCCTTGAATCCTGTCATATGTTTGGAAGCCCCACTATCTATAAGCCAATCATCAATACCATGAGTAATGTTACCTATGAGAGGGGAGATTAGAACATATTCATCCTCGCTTGAAGAATCTTCACTTTCATATCTGGATCTCTTCTTGGATGGTTCATCATCCTCTGCAGCATGAGTATGGTGTCTTCTTTTGTTGCTCTTCTTCTTATGAGAGTGGTTCTTGTTCTTAGGACAGTCTTTTGAAAAGTGTCCTATCTCATCACATGTATAACATCTTAATCTAGATAGATCCCTTTTAGGATGAGAGCTCTTACCTTTGGAGTAATGATGTTTTCTTCTTTCCTTCTTGGAGTGAACTGTAAGGGATTGATCTTCACTACCCATATTTTCTTCTCGAGCTACTATCCGAGCTTCTTCTTGAGAGCGTTCTTCCCATAGTCTGCTGAATTTGACTAACTTCTTCCTAGCACAGATTCCTTGGATGAAAGCATCCCATGACCTAGGAAGGCCATTCAAAGTAGTCATCACAATCTCTGCATTTTCCACTTCTTCATCAACAGCTTCTAGTTGTTCCTTGATCCGAGAAACCCTTGTGAAGTATGAACGGATAGTTTCTACATTCTGAATCTTCACATTCTTCAGTTGGTTCCTCAGGGTCATCTTCTGATTGATGTTCTTTCCTTCAAACAATTTGGTGAGGGCATCAAACATAGCTTTAGGTGTCTTGAGAGAGGACACCTGTGGAATAAGGTGATCCTTGATAGAATCAACAATGATCCTCTTTTCCATAACCATCTTCTTCTTATGTAAGGCATTTGCCTCATCTCTCTCTGGAACTGAAACCTCCTCATGAATGTAGGAGTCTAATTCATTCTCTTCCAGGACCAGGGAGATCCTATACTTCCAGGCTCGGAAGTTATCAGCTCCCTCAAGCTTTTCATCAATCTTGGTATGATGAGACATCTTAAATGAGAACCTCAAATGGAAATACAAAATATTTTAGATCTTACCAGGTTCAAGATGTCGGATTTGAAACTTGAGCTGAAATCCTGCAGAGCTGGTTCAGGAGCAAACTAGGGCTTTTCTTTTCCAGAGTTCTGTCCACCCAAATGCCTTGAAATTTGTTCCTAACTTCGATTTTGGGGAGGAGATCAATCCAGGCCTGGGCTCATTGAAAAATTCCTCTTCTGTAAAAATCCCTAATTTCCGACCCTAGTGACAGGTCCAAAACTGAAAAACCTCAGAATTAGATTCTATTTCGACAGAAAGATGCGACCTAAGGAGGAGAATTGTTCCACCTTAATTTTTCTGAAAATCTGTGGAGGAAGGTCCACCAACTAGGAATCCCTAGTTCCCGCAGCTGCACAGTGTCTTCTTCTCAGGTTAGCTTTGATACCATGTTAGTTTTTCAACATTAAGCTAGCATTATGTTAGGATCTTTTCTGAGAGAATAACAAGCAAAACAATATAACATAATCACATCACAAGAGACAAGAGACACAAAGAGTTTTCCTCGGGGAAACCATAAAGGAGAAAACCCCGCAACTTCCTCAGAGATAGAATCAGCACCAAAACAGTAAAAGCCCCAAAGCAGTAGTCTTCTTCTTCTATCTAGTCCCAGTGTATTTCCTTCCTCACTAATGCACCACACTTGAGTGAGTGAATGATGTGAGTGTTAAATAGAGAGTCTCACTCTCTATTTATATTCTTCCGATCACTTGAAGTGCACTCAATCATGTCGGCCTAACTTAACAATTACTTACTAGAGCCTACATCTCTATGAGTGTATAATAACCCTAGTGCCCCGAAACTATGGGGACTTTAACAATGACTTGACATGACTTGTTTACATTATTGATCCTCCCGATCAGAACATCGGGGCAAGACAACATGACTCAAATACATAATAGAAACATCCTAGAATAAACACCGGGTTACAATACATGAGATACATATATGAATACATTCTGAAGTTACAAATACATCAACATGCCATGCTAGGGATCATATTTACACTCAAATGACCTATCACAGGACTAATTACATCCAAGGATAACCTACAAGATTCACCATGACTGATTACATCTGAGGAAAACCTACAAGACTGATCACGTCTGAGCATCCTGCTTCACCAAGATTTTTCCCACTTGAAAAACCTGACCTGTTTCCCATGTGAGATATTATGCATGTGTTATTTCTAGCGTAGAATCATATCAAGATTGATTACATCGAATTATAACCTGTGAGCTTCACCATGACTTATTACTTCCAAGGATAACATATAGAACTATTTACGTCTGATAAACCTATTATCTTCGCCAAGATGTTATGCTTAGAAAACCTGTCTCTAGCTATGCTATAATGCATCACTCCCTCCTTCGAGGGGTCTTGATCTAGCTCACACCAGGTCTTTCTATAAAGTACTCGAACTTCACTATGGCTAGAGGCTTGGTCAACACATCAACTATTGGCTCGTCCATTGCCACATACTGGAGCTTCACTTCTCCTCTCTGTTGATGTCTTTGGAACTTTAGAATGTATTCACTTGTATATGTTATGTGTTGTACCCTGATGCTTATTCCGACAAATATCTGTAATGTAATTGAGTCATGTCATGCCTCGATGTTTCGATTGGGAGATTCAATAATGTAAACAAGTCATGTAAAGTCATTGAGGTTAACCCTCCATTGTAAGTCGAGGAAATAGTCCCCACAATTGAGTCAAGGTTAACCCTCCTTGTTGATTAGAGGATAAAGTCCCCATATTTGTGGGGCACTAGGGTTATTAGACTCTCCTAGAGAAATCGGCCCTGGTGAGTTAATGTCAAGTCGAGTCATTAGTACCCAAGTTGTGGTTACTTGAGCCTACATAAATGGGTTAAATGTTAAGTGAACGGAAGTGTGACGCCCCCAACCCCCCGACCAGTGAAGATGACTCTACCATACACCAAACATCTAGGCCAACTGCCCCATGAACATGTACATACATATAAAAACTAAAATTCTTGAACATACTACATATTAAGATGCATAATCATACATATACTCAGCGGAAGCAAACCATACAATTCAACATTCAAGATGTCCATCATCATAATTCATTAACAATAAATATGATTGCAAAAACAGATTTGTCAAGAATACTTATCTTATAAGAACTGTCCCGCAACCAGCTACGTCGCTGCAACGTTCCGCCCAACCATAGGCCAGTGTGCTCCTTAATCTCTCAGCCACGCTACCACCCCTGAGATGGGCATGATTCCCCAAGGAATAAGGAACTAGCAGGATTACACATAGCCAAGGATAACAAAACATACCAAGCCAACATAGTTGGGTTTGTCAGGCAGACAACAGATCGTCCAAGCCAACACATTTGGGTTTATCAGGCCATCTAGGAGCTGGGAAAGGATAAATGCTAAGCTGCTGAGCTCATTGAAAAGCTAAGGACACCTACACCAGAACTAACCTGAGTTCTAGGACACCCACACACTCAAAACAAGGAAATCAATCCTTTCTCTGCTACACAATCCCTTAGGCCCTGAACTCCCTTCCAGTGCTATTCAAGGGTTGTGGAGAAGAAATCAGACCCTCTAACTCTATCTGTGTGGTTCCCAAACCCACCAGGTTTGTCAAGCAAATCAGGCCCTCATCACCACCCCAATACAGTCCAAAGACCAACCACTGCATGCACACAACAAAACCCACAATTACATCTTTGATAGGGGAAAATAAATCCCTCAGTCGTTCTTGACCCTATCGTGGAAAAAACAACTCAATGGTAGCCTACAACCGCTTTGAAGCATGAGGGAAAACATAGCCAACACAACGTAGGTACTCACAGCTACCACCGATCAGGGGAAGAACAACAGCCGATCTCATAATGAAAACCACCAAAACATTTCATAGTCCCATAATGGAAAAAGGGAAATCGATTCTCTACATAGACCGGAGGAAGAATATACCCCGAGCCCAATCGGTGCGTGAGGCCAAGAAAATAGCGGTGTCTCTACATGAGACGAATAGTGAAAATAAATCCTACCCGTGAGGAATGAACAACAAAATGATGGAGAGTTTTTCCAAACGGTGCGTGAAGGTGAGCAAAACTGGTCAAAGTGGGAGAGTGGAAGCATTCCCTGTTGTTTTTCCTTTCCCCCATGTGAATGGAAAGATCTAGCTAGAGGAGGGTGCATGTGTACATGCCTGCCATGTGTTATAGCTGATTTTACCACTCGAAGTGAATCACACTTGTATGGCCTTTCCCTATCCCTCTGTAGACTCCTTAGACCCCTTGGACCATTTTTTGTCCTTTGATGTTTCCTTGACCATCCCTAAAAACATGTGAAAAATGAAACATGCGACTTTTAAACCCTTAATCACATATATACGCGGGTTTGACCACTAAAACTGTGTACATCAGGATGTGTACATAATCCAAATACTTTTGGAGTTTTCCTTGACATGGATCCGACTCACTTGACTCATGGCCCTCCCTATGCCTTGATATCACTCGGATTCGACCTTTCATTACCCCTTTGAAAAGCTATATAAGGAACTCTCTGGTACATTGAAGGCATATGAGAGAATTGAGAGGAAAGAAACTATAGTCCATTATTGCCGGAACTTGTGCTTGAGTCTGCATCCCTTTGTCCCTTGGAGCACTTTTGTGTTCTTCCCAAGCTTTCCTTTTACGTGTGAGCTTGCTATCGAGAGATGGAGGATTGAGGTGGTGGAGGCCCAAGTGGCGGATTCAGTTTCTCCAATTTGCAAACGTGCCAACAGAGGTTGTATCCATTGTAATCTCTAATTTTTAATTAATAGAAATATCTTTTCCTGTCCAATAATGTATGTTTGAATGAATGTTTTATCCATGGATGTTTTCAAATGTTTATACATTGTTGATTATATATGCTAGAATAGATCTAACACCAATATATATAGTATGCTTCTATTGTTTACTTGTTGTTGAGGAAGTAATCTATCAATTCAAGCTGAAGTTGGAAAGCTCAACGGGGATCTACTTCAACCATCTGGAACAAGGTACGAGGTCTGATCCTTTAGTGTTAGATATTTAATTTCTATTGCATATTGGAAAGGATTGATTTCTGGAGTCAAGCTGTCTATTTTGGTACCCCAAGCCATAAGAATTTCTCTCCATAACAGAATTGGCGACTCTGCTGGGGAGTTCCTAGTAGTTGTCCTTTGGGAGTTTTCTATCGGCATTCAATGACTTTGAATTGCTCTTTCTCTCTTGTTTCTGTGTCGGGTCTGGGGGCATGTTTTCCTAGTAGTGTCTGATTGGTGTGAAGTTTGTCTCATCTTGTCTTTTTGCCTTTAGTTTTATGCAATTTTCTTCATGTATGCGAGTTTTGAACTCACAATCACATATACACGCAGGTTGCTCTGCTATTTCCGTGTATACATGCGGGTTTACTGTGAACAATCATGTATGCCCTTGGTTTTTACTTTTAGAGGAAGTTGAATGGTTGCTGGGTGAAGTTTGATGATTGATGAGTCTCCTTTGATACTGCCAGAGTCTGTATACACCTCTGTTTCTGACCAGAGAAGTTTTTTTTAGGGTAATTTTTTTTTTTAAGAATGTTCTTGTCATTGCATTTTCGATTTTTTGTTTTGGGATTAGTGCATTAGAATTATTTTACCTTAGTTCTTTGCTTGCGTGCTGCTTGAGTGTGCTTGCAGAGTCTGGGGGTTGTAGAATCATTCTTTTGCTTTTTATATCTCATTTTATTTCAAAAAATCCAAAAATATTTGCTTATCATCATGCATTGCATTTTGCATTTTGCATAGTACTTGCACTAGATTTGCTTTGGAGTATTAGTCAGGATTTCATATGGGAAAGCTTGCATTTATCATTTGAAGAAAATTGTGCATTTCACGTAGTAGCATACACTATTTTCATGGACACAATGCATTTGCATTGATTGTTAGGTGTGCATTTTACTTCATGTTGTGTCATAACACCATTAGTTGCACAACCATATCCCTCTTTTGAGTAATAAATCCAATTAAAATCAACACTTAATTAAAATGAATTACACTATTTTATTTGATAGGGTTCACCAACAAGGTTAGGTTTTAGGGTCTTGGAATAGTTCATTGTGAGTAAATTCTCCAAGATCACTAAACAACAACATGTATGTGTCTGTCCAGGTGAGTGTGTGAAATCCTTGGTATAACCAGTGTTTTTCAGGATCCACCTTTCAAAAAAGAGTTAAGCACGAGGCAGTGTGAGCGGTTATTGATTGGGATGGCCCCTAGTCATAACTGAGTAGCATTGGAGATATTTCCAAGATTGTATTCGTATCTGGGGGCCTGCGTCTGTCTGCCTAAGCATTGATTATATTGAGGTGACCTTAGTGGCCTTACCTAGGATATCGAGGGGGTACTTTGTAGGGGTTATTCTACAGGTGTCCCAGCTAGGTTGGGGTCGGAAAACATAGTTGCTTTACATGTTGAAGTTGAGGGCCACAATAATTGGTTACGTACCTCTACTTGTTGTGCATGGGAGTCTCAAGCCTCTCCTAGGCGAGACATACCTGCTTCATTCGGGAGCTCACTTATCCTACCATTGATTGCTTGCATTTGGCTTTAGATTTTATTGGTGATTACTCTGTGCATGATAGCTTGCCTAGGGTTTGTGTAGATAGAGAGTCTTTTATATTTTTTGAGTCATTGTGGATTCAGGTGCGGCTCCTCACCATTCTCTTCGTTTAGCAGGACTTCTACCTTCTACATCTCCTCCTCCTTTGGGAGAGAGAAATAGATGGTCCAAGCGAACTACTTCGCACATGATTCACACACCATGTGAGACCATATAGAAGGTATTCCTGAACCACCTTCTCCCATTCATGTGGAATATGGGGAGTTTAATCCTAACTATGATCCTTCACCCGACTTGACTGAGTTAGGTCCTGTGATTTCTGAGATAGGAACTTTTCATGATAGACCTACTTACTCTAGGATCGATTCCCCACTGACGCATCGCTGGTATGGAATGCCGAAGATGATGAGACTCATTTTGAACCCGTGAGCACTAGTTATGGTATGTCTGGTTTTCCCACACATGATTTGGCATTTCATGTCGAATATGAGTTTGAGCCTAACACCATGCCTGGGGCACTCTCATTCCTTACCATGCAGAGAGGTTTGGGAGAACTAGTCACATTGCACCTTCCATCTTGGTGGTGGAAGCTACATCACATATTCCTCCTAGGTCTAGGGTTAGTGATCCTATTAGGATACCAGATCCAAGACAAGTGACTATAGAGAATAGTATGTACATAATTACATAGATCCCTTTGTCCTCTGTCCCTAGTTCTTTGAATGTTCACCCTCCACCTTATTCACGTGGTCCTTCGGGCCAGA
The DNA here is from genome assembly GCA_001517045.1 of Pseudotsuga menziesii. Classification (NCBI taxonomy): domain Eukaryota; kingdom Viridiplantae; phylum Streptophyta; class Pinopsida; order Pinales; family Pinaceae; genus Pseudotsuga; species Pseudotsuga menziesii. The sequence goes on along the minus strand of LPNX010730930.1, from coordinate 99,005 downwards.
CCATTGCTACGAGTTATGTCTGTATTGCATTCACTAGACCAGTTGTGTCTCAGCTTCATGCACCACCCGTTGTTTTGGGAGGTCATGCTCATACTTCTATAGGTCACATTCCTACTTTCGGAATGTATATTCCTACTTCTGGAGCGTATGTTCCTACTTACAGAGTGTCTGATGGGACATCTCATGCGATTACTTATGGACCCTATTATGGGACACAGTATGGACAGGGTTCTTCACCTTATGGGGGTGGGTATCAACAACCTGCTTACTCTCCAAGTTACAGCTTTGTAGCTCCGAATAGTCAAGGTCCAGCACACTATGGTGCTTCCATGCCACCCTATATGGGTCAAATGGGAGGAGGGCACTATGGATAAGGCCATGGTGGTAATCAAACCTATGTGAATCATAATTATCAGGGATCAATCCATCAACCTCATCATCCTAGGCTCCCTTTCCTCGCAACGTTGAATATTCCTAAGTTGTTGAGATTGACAAACGATTGTGTAGCTCATGAACCGGCTTGGCCGACTGTCCCTACTAAGATTCCCTCATACATACCCAAATTCGAGGGAAAACTAGGAGAGGATCCAAGTGAACATGTTACTACCTTCCACCTATGGTGCTCTTCGAATTCCTTACACTAGGACTCCATCCATTAAGGTTGTTTCAACACACCCTTACTAGGCCTGCTGTGAAATGGTATATAGAGCTACCTAGGGGAACATTTGCTTTGTTCAATGACTTAGCGATGACTTTTCTTAACCACTTCTAGCTACTAGTGCATTATGACGTTGGTACTAAACTCTTGTCGACATTTCAGCAAGATAAAGCCATACATATCTCGGATCATATCCAAGAGTGGCGTAGATGGAAGAGGTTAATTAAAGCCTTTATACCGCCATAATTCCTCCTCGAATGTTTCCTTAAGTCATTATTGCCATATATATCGAAGGATTTTTCTACATTCAGCATGCAAAATGAGGAACAAGCCATTTTTAGGGCACAGGAACTAGATTTGATTTATGCTCAGTCCAGTTTGTTATATGAGATCATTCCCAATGCTCCGCGTTCTAGTTTTGACCCCAAAGTTAAACGTGGACCACATGCCGATGGCATTGTTGGTTGTGCAAGTGCTAAACCTGTGGATTCGGTTGCAAAACAAGTTAGTCAATTGTCAATCAACCAATCTTCTTCGGGACAAGCCACGGCTTCATCTCAACCTGCCCAAATGACAAGTGTACTTTTGGTGCAATCATCAGACTAGAAGGGTAACCAGCAGCCCGGATGGAATAAAGAGAAGGGTAAGAATAATCGTAAGGGTGGGAATAGGAATAAGAATGCTAATAATGACAAGAACTCCCGTAATGCTGGGGGGGAAAAGCAAGCTAAACGTAAGGTTAAATTCCCTTGCAAGTTGTGTAAGGACGATCACCTCACTTACTTGTGCCCTCGTATCGATGAAGCCTTGAGATTCTTTGCACAGGGCCCAGCTGTGCTAACTAACCCTTTACCTCACAATCAAAATATGAACTTGAGGACCCATGATCAATCTGGTGGTGATCAAGATCCATTGGAGGGTAGTGGTCGTGGTTGCATTAACATGGTATGTGCTACAAAAGTTGTGACCTGTGCGAAGGACTATGGTTCATCACAACCTATCCCAGGAAAGGAACTTGATCCACCAGGGTCTCCTTTGCATATTGAGAAACCTGTGGATAAACCTAAAGCTACACCTCACATTCCTAAGGGATTCCTTAAGCATTTGGGGCACAATCCTAATGCCCGAGCTGCCCATAACTATTCAGTTGTCGAGGATTTGGGCCATACTCCTTGTGCGATGTCTGCATTGGAAGTGATTCAGAGTTGTCCTTCGCAAAGGAAGGGTTTTCTTTCTATCGTTGGTGTGAATGATGATGATTCTTCCTTCATGATTAAATTTGAAACCGCAAGACTTCAGCCTTGCTTGCCTTACTATGTGTCTCTTTTGATTCACGTAGAATGTCTTAACATGACCGTCAAGCGCACTGTGATTGATGAAGGCACTGCCGCTTCTGTGATTTCTTTATTGTGTTGGAAGGGTTTAGGTTCCCCTGAGCTGTCTAAATCAGCAACCATGTTAACTACGTTCGATGGGAAATCGTTTAGGCAGCACGGTATCCTTCCTTTCCTTAAGGTCCATTTGGGAGGGAAGACCGCTGCGATAGAGGTCGAGGTGGTTGATGTGCCCCTTGACTACAATATCTTGCTAGGTAGGAATTGGATGTACAGTATGTAAGCCGTTTATTCTTCCCTATTTCGCATTGTATGCTTTCCATTTAATGGGAATATAGTCATGATTGATCAAACATCATTCAAGAATCTATCAGTTACCGCATCTTCGGGAGCTTCGATCCTGATCGTTGAACACTCTCAGCCGGCAACTGGGAGTGTGGGTGTAGGCATGTATCCATCCCTCATGGGAAGATTTAGTTGTCCTACACCGATCCTTATGATAGGGTCTAGTTCTAGTGAGGCTTAGAAATCTATGAGATCGGTGTATTTTCGCATGAGTCATATGGAAGATCCTTGGATTCTTCCTACACTGAGTACTCCGAGTGAGTCCATCGTGATGGACATGCCGTTGCCTGCAACTATGATAGCTTATCAAGCTAATCTTGAGTGTGTTGCAGAGCCCAGTCCTTCCTCTTCGTGGATGGAGGAGGAGGACCCTTATGTGCTACCGGCATGGGTAGCGCAGTTGTCTCACATGCATGACTTCCTTGATAGTGTTTTCCCTTCAGATGGAGCGATTATAGAGGCCATGTCAGGATTTGAGCCACCATGGGAGAAACTCCATCATAGATATTACTTTCTTCCTGAGCTTGACTACTTGGAGTGTGAGGACTTTAGGGTGGTTCTTAGTGAGAGAGTTGGTAGTCCTATGGTTCCATTAAGCTCTCCTGGTTTGATGGCTGATGGAAACATGGCTAACATATCTTCAACAATTCCTATCAATATCTCTCATGATCCTGGCAGGATAGAGAATTTCTATATTGGGGCAGAATGTTCCCATGCTAAGATTCAAGAATACACTGAGCTATTTAAATAATTTTGTGATATCTTTGCTTGGTCTTACGACAAAATGCTAGGTATCGACCCTCGTATAGTCGAACACAAGATTAAGACTTATCCCAATGCTAAGCCTGTTCAACAATGCTTGCGTGCGGTGAATCCTAGGAAAGCATCCGCAATTAAGGCAGAGATAGAGAGACTATCGAAAGCCGGTTTTATCTATCCCATTCCCTCGATGGAGTGGGTTTCAAACCTCGTTCCGGTGGATAAGAAGCAGGGAGTGATCCGCATATGTACTGATTTCCATGATTTGAATTGTGCTTGTCCTAAGGAAAATTTCCCCACACCATTTATTGATTAGATTTTGGATGAGTGTGTGGGTAGCGAGGTTTTTTCCTTTATGGAGGAATTTTCTGGATATAATCAGATACAAATTAAACCCAAGGACCAACATAAGACTGCATTTATTTGTCCTTGGGGAACTTTTGCATATCGGAAAATGCCTTTTGGCCTGAAGAACGCTGAAGCTACTTTTCAGCAGGAAATGACCTTGATCTTCCACAATCTCAAGTTGATTATTGAGGTATTTTTGGATGACCTTGCTGCTCATTCTCATATGAGAATGCGTCATCCCTATCACTTGAGATTGGTATTTGAAAGATGCTGCCATTATTTGGTTATGTTAAATCCTCACAAGTGCATCTTTTGTGTGAGGTCGGGTTGCTTGTTAGGATTCATCGTTTCTAAAGAGGGTATAAGAGTCAACCCTTTGAAGATTGAGGCAATACTTCAGTTTTCTCCCCCGAAAAATATTCGTCATCTTCAATGTTTGCAAGGCATGGCAAACTTCTTACAGAGATTTGTTGTCAATTTTTCCAATTTGACTAGAGGCTTCATGCGTGTTTTGAAGAAGGACACCACCTTTTGTTGGGATGAGTGAGCCCAAGAGTCCTTTGATGCACTCAAGCAAGCCCTAGCATCGGACCCAGTGATTAGTCCCCCAGACTATAGCCATGATTTTTTACTTTATGTGGCTGCATCCATGGAGACGATTGGTATGGTTTTGGCTCAAGAGGATGAGGAGCTCCAAGAGCATGTCATATACTATTTGATCCAAAACCTTATTAATGCAGAGATTCGTTATTCTCATGTTGAGAAGCTTGCTTTAGCTACTATACATGCGGTTCAATGGTTGAGACATTATATTCTCCTTCGCCAGACCTTGGTTGTAGCCCATGTCAATCCATTTCAATTTGTCCTCACTCGAAGGATTATTGGGGAAAAATATAATAAATGGATTGTCATCCTGCAAGAATTCAATCTCAAGTTTGTTTCGGAAAAGTTGAAGAAGTCATTAATTTTTGCAGAGCTTATATCGGATTTCCCAAGTGAGGCCAAGGAGTTGGTTTGTGAAGATACGTTTGTCGATGAACACATATTCTTAATCTCAACTTTAGTCCCATGGTATGGGGATATCATTATATATGTACAAACATTGAAGGTCCATACTCACCTCTCATAGGATGAACGATGACGATTACGTCACGTGTCTAAGAATTACCTCATAGTGGATAACACTTTGTATCGTCGTGGGGTAGATTCCATTTATGACGTTGTTTAACTCATGAAGAGGCTGAGGTAGTGCTGAATGATTGCCACGGAGGGGTGTGTGGTGGTCATTTATCTAGGCTTTCTACAGCCCAAAAAATCTTTAGAGCGGGTTATTTATGGCCATCGATATTTAAGGATTGTGTTGATGTGGTTAAGAGGTGCCACCCTTGCCAGGTGTTTGCACATAATATGCTCTCGAAACCTACCCCGTTACATCCCATCATCACCACTGGTCCCTCCACTTAGTGGGGCCTTGATTTTATCGATTGCAACCTAGCTTTGGCTGGGGGGCATCATCATATCATAATGGCTATTGATTACTTCACAAAATGGGCTGAGGGTATGCCTACAGTTAAATCTGATGGTGAGACAGCCGTGCACTTTGTATTCAACCAGATTATTACTCGGTTTGGGATTCCAAAAGAGCTTGTCACTAACCATGGATCGCACTTTCAGAATTGTATGATGGAAGAATTGACATCAAAGTTAGGGTATAAGAAAGAGAATTCCTCCTCTTACTACCCTCAAGAGAATGGATAGGTAGAAGCAGTGAATAAATCACTCAATTCCATTCTCCAACAAACCATCACACATAGCAAGAATAATTGGCATATCATGTTATATCCTACTTTGTGGGTGTATAGAACCGCTGTTAAGACTGCCATGGGTTTTTCTCCATATCAACTTGTACATGGAGTGGAGTGGATATTGCCAGTTTAATGCGAGATTCCTTCTTTGAAGATAGCCGTAGAACTCTTACCAAACACTTCACCATTGGAGGAGCATTTGGTCCACCTTGAGCAACTTGATGAGTAGCATCGAGATGCCTTGGTGGCTCTAGAAGTAAATAAGCATCGTGTAAAGGTTCAGTATGATAAGTCTGTTTGTCCAAGGAGGTTTAGTGAGGGAGACTTGGTCCTTTTGTGGGATCAACCGAAAGAACCCTTGGGGGAAAGAAATTTTAACCCCATGTGGCGTGGTCCTTACATCATCAAACGTGTGTTAGAGAAGGGCACTTATGAGTTCATGGATTATGAGGGAACGACCTTGGCGGAGCCTAGAAATGGGCTCTATCTCAAGAAGTACTATGCATGATTTTCAGCCAAGGCTGGTTATTGTATATTATTGTACAGTTTTGCATAGTTAGGTATTTTTCTTATTGTGATCGAGTTTGTGATTAGTTTTTGTTTCTTTTGGTAGATGTCAATGGAATATTCCACCTACATAGGATTCGTGGATGGTGTGATCTGTCACACTCAACACTCAGCCTCTGATGCTTGGGTGATTTATACTCCTATGGGTCAGGTACTGTCTTCAGGAGGCGTATGTTTGCGGCCATCTTCAAACAATGTTGCTGAATATAGTGCCATTATTGAGCTTCTATGGGATGCCATTTCACATGGAATTCTCTCTCTTGAGGTACGTCTTGATTTGGATTTAGTAGTGTCACAGCTTAATGGTTTGTACCATGTTAGAGATCCGGCATTATCAAGAAGATTCTTATGTGTGATATTATTAGAATGAAAATTTGACAATATAACATACATACATATTCCAAGAATTAATAATCAAGTTGCTGACTCATATGCTAACTACGTGTTAGATTGGAATTTGTTTCATACACAATAAACTCATCACAAACACAAATTTTTACACATGTAAATAAATAAACCGATCACCATAAATTTTTTATATAACATACAAAATGTGGTAATACATAGTGTCATGATACAAAAATGGGGATCTCGAGCCACCAAAATATAATACACGGTAATGCAAAATGTACAACTCCCAGGTATCTAAGCCTGTGGAGGAGGAGGGGGGTTGTGATCATGGAAGGTCACTACAGCTCTAGCTAGCCGTCGGAATAATCAAACCCATGCTCGTGGTACATCCACCACCTGGCGCTACATAGCCTCAGGAAAGTCCTCGACTTGCACCATGGGAACCCTGTGTGTCAACCTCACAAAGTTGGTATGAATGCTCTGGAGCATCCGCTCTGCATCCACACTCGTGATATCATCTCCTCTTCACCTCCGTCTGTGATGAGGGAAACCATGGTCCCACATCTGCATGCAAATGGTAGATGTCACTATGTATTGTCACCCAAACATATATGTATTTTTATTCCATATAATCAGAAAACACAAAAAAATTAAATAACTCAAAAATTTAAAGAGAGGGTCAAGATTCGTTACCTATATCGCCATATGTCGATCCTGGTGGTAGTGGCAGGTCTGGGTCCCCCTGGAAACCAATACCCGCATAGGGGTAGTCATTGATGGCAGCTATCTGTTGTCACCACCATGGAAAGAACTCAGCTGGATAGGGGTTGGACACCCTACCTCCCCCCAGTCTGCGCATCGGATCTGCCCAACGCTGTTGGGCTGGATATCGAACCCCATGAAGAGGAACGTCAACTCTGGGGCTTAATCCTAGAACATGCTCGAAGAAAAATGTGCTCAATATGTTGTTGAACTCGAAGTTCCACACTCTGCCCATCTTACACTCACTGAGCTGATTTTTCATGTTACTCAATAGTGTAGTGCTCCAATCATAGACCATGGGTCTCATGCACTCCACTGCATAGAACATCAGAGGTCGCAAGGCCTGGTGGAGTGAAGCCAAGCCTACTATACTTCCCAATGTTAATAGGATGGAATTTAGGCCCAACACCTGTATAGAGTTGGTTGGGATCTGACTCCCCACCTTCTCTGTGTCTGGATAGCAGTACACCACAATGTACTCATCGATAGTTAGGCCACCTCTGGTCCCATCGCGAGAATGAAAGTTCACTACTTCCCCCCATCCGGAAAGTCCAGTAATGAAGTATATGTCCTCCACCTCTATGGTGAGGGACATCCCATCTATTTGGAAGGACTCAAAGTCTGGATCCTAGTAATCCACCAGCATATGCAATAGTCTTGGTTTTTCCCGCAATCCACTAAGACACCAAAACTTGTAGAGTCCACATGCATGCAATGCTTGTTGAGCCATTATATTGGCCCTTACTACCTCCTCTACCGCACGATGTTCACACTCTGTCCATTCTGGGACCATCCTGCACAAAAAATTGCAAGTTTTCCCATTAGATTACTTAAAAAACCTCATGCGCGGCTACATACGTGACTGTTTCCCAAACAGCCATGTATGTACACGACTGTTTTCCAAACAGCCACATATGTACGTGACTGTGAGGGCATTTTCCGCGTATAGCCAGCCCTATATGCGGAAAAAACCTCAATTTCCATGTGGGCCGCAGTGCCCTTTTTAGATTGGCCTAGAAACCTCAAATGACCATGGAATTTCATAAAAATTGCATTGAAATGGAAGAGAAGAGAATGGGTAAGTACCTGGAAGAAACAATAGTGGATTCCGCTGGCAAGATCTACTAGAATTCGCTGTTGAAAATCTGAGCTCAATTGGGTAAAAATTTCAAATGTTTTATAATGTTTTGAATTGTTTACTATTTATAGAAATTTTTCAAATTTTTGAAATTTTTTACCCCCTTTCCTATAGTTTGTACCATTTTTAATCATTTTAGACTGTTTTTGACCTAATTCATGATGTAGGAGACCTTTTTGAGTGTCGTTTCAGCCATTAGATTGACATGTTCATGCCGATCTCTGGTATCATGTTTAAACTGGCATATAGGATAGGTTTCATCACCGTTTTCATTTTGCATGACCTTATGATCATTTCATCATAGCCTTAGGTACAAACCCACTCTATTATGTCACACAACCTTCTTGTTGTTTTAGAAGTGGCATGGTATGAGTGGTAGAGCTTGACCTTACATGGGTACCCTAGTTAGTGCCTTATTTGCATTTGGTGCCCATGTTGATGTTTTGTCTTTTAGGGTGTGGGAGTCCATTGTATAGTATTACCATGACATTTCGCAAGAGCCTCATACTCCTCTTGATCTTTCTGCTAGCCTATTTCCCTCAGGACTCCATTATGTCAAGTTGTAATTGCATCATCATGAGATTTGCCTACCTTATTGAGCTTTATGTTGGCTTCCTTGACATTGTGTTTCAGCCATATAGCCCGATCTTGTCTCATGTCTAGCCATGCAGAGCCAGTTTATATATCCTTTGTAGCTTGATTCCCTTTTTACTAGGAGGGGATTTGCCCCCAAGTGTCGATATCCTACACATGTGTCCTTTCATTGAGCATAGGTATGTTCCACTGCTTGGAACTAGTTTGTTTGCCCCTATGACACTTGTCTCCTCCTAGTCTGTAACTATAAATCAATTTTATTCTTTTTCAAGCTTTTTAAATATTTGAAAAATTCCAAAAAAAACCAAAAAACCAAAAATCCAAACAAGGAAAGATGTTATCTTTGGTAGCTGTCGAGTCGTGTCGCCTTCAAACAGAGCACTGTTTATCACATCCATTGGTTGGGTTTATAGTTTGACTTTAGGAGCTGTACTCATTTATCTGAGTTTATCTCCACCAACTGGTTAAGCTTCCAGTCCTCATGGAGCCTTTGTTGATGCCTCCTGTGTCGCAGAGATGTCCCAGTTTGTATATCGAGTCTATGCTGCCTTTATTCAGACACCATTCGTTGTTATGCTCGAAGGAAGTTGAAACCTGAGTCAGCCATTCCTTAGTTATCTTGACTTTGCATGTCAGCCATTCCTGGTATAGTTACTGGTTCATGCACCTTATGATTGAGTCCTTCCACATTATACAGCTTTGATGAGTACCTTGTGTTGAATGATGGGGGATTCCTTAATGCCCTCCTTCCAACATATTTCATCTCATCGACTTTAGATCATTTATTCTGGGATTGGAATCTAGAGTCATTTTGAGTGCCTTGAGACTTGCAGTCATCAGTGGTAGGTTCTCTTGCCATCGAAGTTTTTTGGAATACATCAATGTCCCCTGATCGATGGATCCTCTCAAGTGTTCGACCTCAACATATTTATTCACACTTTTTAGTTTGCACTCTAGTACCTTGATTCCCATTTTCATTATCAGTAGGTGATCTCGCATCTGTTAACGGTATACATCAATGACCAGTAATCAGACGATGGACTACTATGTTCAGCCTCGACATCTCTATTCACATAGTAGGACATGTACTCGTAGCAGTTTATGTAGAAGACCTTCCAGATTGGTGGCATCTCTTATATGCTACCTCCTTGATCGTGCCATTTTTCATGAGATTTTAGCTCTCGTGACTTGATTCCAGTATATGTTAGACATTTCTAGCTATTATGGAGATCTTGATCCATTGTATATCTTCAGCCATTATGGAGATCATGGTCCTTTGTATATATTCATCATGGAGATTCTGATCTATGTATATTGTACGTGGCGATGACCAATTATATGATATCTTGTATCATGCCTATTCATGGCCATTGTACTCTTATGTATCCGGGACTGCTATATGTATTTGCAGTTGTTGGGGCGCGTACCTTAATGTTCCTTAATTTTGGTAACTCCGTGGTTTTGTGGAAGCTTGTAAGCAGAGTTGCGACTCAAAATAGTCTTAGGGGTGTTGGGGTTGAGTCAAAACCATCTTTTTGTAATTATCCCATGGTTTAAGTCCAGGGTTTAGGGTGTCGGGGTGCCCATGGTTTGAGCCCATGGTTTTGTAATAAGTGCACTTGTATAAATAGGCACTTTTGTAAAAGAGTCAAGTTAGGATTTTGATGTAAAAGGATTTGATGCGAAGCTAAGGCCTAGTTTTGTAAGAAAGGTTAAGTCCCAGCTGTGTGCATGGATGACCTCTGCAGCTCTCTGTGTAGAGGGTTTTTGGTGATAAGGAAGAACTGCAGATGAGTGTGCAGCTTTGAGGAATTGAAGGGATCTGCAACTGAGTGCGCAGATCAGAACTGTGGTTTTTGTAAAGAGTTGAATAAAACACAGTTCTGTGGACGTAGCCCCTACACTGGGGGTGAACCATGTTGTATCTTGTGTTGTGGTTCTATCGTGTTGTTTCTGTTATGTTCTTTTATGCATTGATAAGTAGATAATTGATAAAGTAAGATCACTGCTAAATATTAACTTCGCTGTGAATTCCCAGTTAAGGGTTAAGCAAGAAACTGTTTGTTTATCTAACTGCGAAGCTATATAAGTGAATGTCGAAGCCCTGCATTGTATGATTATTATTTGTTAAAGGCTAAAGGTATAGTAATATCCCTCTTCTGCTTGCAGAAACCTAATTCTGCAGCACCCCATAGCTGCTTCGGGTGAGACTACAACCTGTTCGCAGGTTGTTGCCGAAAGGGCCAACACTGTGGGTCTTTTGTTGGTGTGAAGACAAAAGTATAGAACTCGGGTCTGCCCTAAGCCCAACAAATTGGTTCCGTTGCCGGTTGAACTCAGTATCTGCTTGAGAGGGATCTATGTCGTACCTGGAGGGCTATGTTTTGGAGGCCCTCAGTAAAAGAAATTAGTGACTAGATCGAAGAGACTTATCTGAAATTTGCTGAACAAGAAAATAAAGATCCTCATCGTAGTTCAGACGACTTTTTACAAAGGTACGTTTTTTTTTTATGTTTACGAAATTTTCTTTGGTAGTATCCACATAGAATTGAACCAGTGGTTATATAGGTTGACAAAAAGGAAGATGAACTTCCAAGAAAGCCAGTTTCCTGATTGGACCCCCGCAAGAATCAACATATTGAAAAGAGTAAACAACACGATCTCTCGAGCTGTTGATTTCTGGACGACGCGAACCCTTGAATCATTTGTGACGGAGTTTGCCATCGACACAAGTACCTCTTTTAGCGAAGCTGAAAGACAGTTTTTCAAAGGACCAAGGGGTAAGTACTTGAATTCATTTAATTTGAAAATTAAAATGATATTGGCTAAAAAAGGTATATTGCTCATTGAATCAAATTGCTAGATTTAGTAGTACTAACTTATGTTTGGAAGCGAAAGTGACTTCGACGAGCAAAGTGGTTTGCTGCGAAGTGGTAAAAGATACAAGAGAAATTTTGTATCCTATTCCTTAGGTCATAATATCGAGTATACCCCTGTAAGTCCAGCCGATTCGGAGCCCAAAGAAACCCCTTCTGTTGGAAACCCTCCGGTAACCCCGCAGCAAATATCTAGTATCCCTGAGAACCCGTCACAGTCTGAAAGTAACCCTAGCCTGAGTATTCCTGTCTACCCTAGTAAGTTCCCCCCAACCTACTACCAGCCCCCCTCCCTCCCTCCCCCCTAGACCCTCTATGGCCCATATGAATGATGACATCAAGCTCCCTGTCTTCAAAGGAATTGGAACAAAGGATCCACAGCAGTTTTGGTTCCTATGCGAAGCAGTATGGACTGCTAAGAACATTATGGATGAAGATATAAGAAGAGCGCAGCTGGTCACTTCTTTTAGAGACCGTGCTTTGAACTGGTTTATGAAGTTTTCCAGCACTCAGAACCATGTCTTGGTTGATATTAAAGCATCAATGATCAAAGAGTTCAAAAACCCTAAATCAGAGTCACAATGTATAACAGAACTGAAAGAGATTCAGCAGAGGCGAGGAGAATCAGTTTGGGACTTTGATCAGAGGTTCAAAGTTCTGCTAGATCAAGTTAGTTTCACTATTGGACCAGCGCAGCATAAAGAATGGTTCATTGCAGCATTATTACCACATATCAGAACCCCACTCATGCAACAGAAGGTTGTTGACCAGCAAGAGGCTTTGGAGATTGCCATGAAATTGGAAACAACTCCTGTCGAAGATAATTCTGGCGTAGCCCAAATACAAGTGCAGTTGGCATAAATGGCTTTGGAGATTCACGACATGAATAAGGGGAAGTTTATTCGTGAAGAGGTTTGGTGTACACGATGTAGGACAAAAGGTCATGACAAGGAACAATGTCCTGCGTTAAGAAATTACCTGAATACTGGTGCGCCAAACCCATTTAACCCTAATGTTTTATATTGTGAGATCTGCAGAACAACTGGTCAGCATCGACCTGAGGACTGCTATCTACTGCAGCGATATGTCCATGTACCTAAGAATCATTATTGCAAGTTCTGTAAGTTACTAGGACACAATGAAGAGGAGTGTCGTAGCTTTGACCTCATGAGAGAGTGTACCTATGATGCTTATAGGGTACAAAATGATGCACAAGGCAATGATGGATATGGTTACCGCAGAGGTCGAGGTACTTTTGGAGGTCGTGGTCGTGGTGGTATGGCCGGATGAGGTCAAGGCCAGGTTGTTTGCTATAACTGTAATCAGGTAGGACAGGTAGCTCAAGATTGTCGAAACCCAACTATGACATGTCGATATTGCAGAGCAATAGATCATGTCATTGAGCAATGCCCACAGTTGATAGCTAAAATACAAGAAATAAATATCACTCCTACTTAGAATATTCAGATGATTTCCATGGAGCAAATACCTATCCCAACCATTAACGTTGTTACCAGGAGTGGAGCTACGATGCAAGTACATCCTAAGGAAAAATAGCCCGTCGAGGCTTGGGTCCACAAGACCCCAGAGAAAATTCCAGCATTTGATGTGGGAAGAGAAAAAGAGACATTTATGGAAGCTAAGAAAGACTTTGCCGATCCGAGCACATCGGTAGCACCTGTGCAATAGCATCAACAACAGCAGTCATAGTCCCAAGAAGCTTCGATGGATAAAGTAAGTACACTGTCATCCTTTTTACAGATTTGTATGAAGCTCTTAAGAAATCAGAATGCTTTAAATGAGTTGCAGAAAGTTATTGCTTCTTGCAAACCTCAACGAGGCTCTGATAAGGAAAGAATTGTTAATAGAGTCAGAAGAACTGGAAGAGAAATGATATTGCATGCTCAGATAGGAGAGTATGACATGACTGACATCATTTTAGACTTGGGATCAGAAGTAAATTTCCTCACTAGGCAGAAATGGGAACAAATGGAAAACCTACCCTTGAATGGTCCCCTATACACTTGAGATTATCTAATCAGCAGAAGATTATGCCCCTAGGAAGACTCCCTAGTGTACCAGTGGATATAGATGGAGTCAGCACTTTAACTGATTTTGAAGTCATTGAGATAATTGATGATAGAAATCCCTATCCAACCTTTCTAGGAATTGAATGGGAAATAGATAATGCTGTATTCATTAACCTTAAGAAGAGACAGATGACTTTTGAAGGGAAAGGTTTGAGAGTCGTAGTACCCTTGGACCCTTCTCAAGGAGAAAGGTACACAGAGCTAGTCAGAGATGAAGATCAGGATGTTTTGGATCATATCTACAACATCATAGCTAAGGAAGAAGATTATGTTGATCCTACTGCTGAAGGTATAATGGATTGGTAGTGTGACAACTCCTGCATGACTGATTCAGACGAAGGCTTAGAAAACTGGCAGAATCGACCTTATGAACTACATGGACATCGATGTGCAAGAATTACCAAATCTCTTAGATGGCTTGGCTCACAGAGAGGAGACTTGCCTACCTTTGATGGCTTGACCGACCCAGAATATTTTATTATCCATTTCTCAGAGCAAGTATCGGATTCACAGAAAATGGAGACTCTAGATTCAGCATTTAGAGCCACAGCAGCCAGATGGTGGAATGGTCATAAGAAGTACATTCATAGTTGGGACGCTTGTCAAAAGTCCCTTCGCCTGAGATTCATGGATCAACCTCAGGAGGTATGAAGCAGGTTTAATGGTAAGACTAGCCCTCGGGAACATTTGGAGCAGTGCTACGAAGCATGGAAGCATGTACCTTGTCAAGAATGGGTACATAAGTTTGTGCACACCCTGGAACCTGTAGCAAAGAACTGGTATGCGGAGGTGGAGCTTCGCCATGGTACTGTAAGTTGGGATAGTCTTGTTGATAGTTTTGTGCTTACATTTTCTACTAATGAGGTTTGGCTTGCTTTAGACGTAGCTATTCAGTTGATCCATACTAAGGTGTTTGATGATAAAGAAAAAGTTGAGTACCAACCCGATTGGAAGGAACAAGAAGCTAATGCAGTTGAATGTTACAACCTCACAATTGATGAGGATGATGATCTGTGCAACATTAACATTCCTGAGTTAGAAGGACACTGCGAAGTACATGGACCAGCAGTCGCAGCACCTGAAGTAACTCAACCCTTGAAGACAACGCAAGTAAATATCGGCTTAGAAGAACAACCCAAGTATGCTACCATTGGAGATTATTGGGATGAAGAAATGGTGAGCAAAGTGACCCAACTTCTCCATGAGTATCAGGACCTATTTCCGACGAAGCTATCAAAAATGAAAGGTATCCTTGGTGATATAGGAGTGATAAAAATCCCTTTTAAACCTGATGCAAAGCCTGTGAAGCAGCGCCCCTATAGGTTGAACCCTAAGTATAAAGAAAAAGTCAAGCTGGAGCTAGATAAGATGCTTGCTGTAGAATCATTGAGCCTGTTGAAGAATCCGAATGGGTCAGTCCTATGGTGGTGCAAGAAAAGAAGACCAAGGGAGAAATCAGAATCTGTGTTGATCTGAGGAAGCTGAATGATGCCTGTTTACATGATCCTTTCCCTACTCCCTTTACAGATGAAGTTTTAGACAATGTCGGAGGTCAAGAAGTGTACTCTTTTATTGATGGATTTTCTGGTTACCATCAGATCAGAATTGCTCCAAAGGATCGACATAAAACAACCTTCGCTACAGAGATGGGATCTTTTCAGTATACATTTATGCCTTTCGAATTGAAGAATGCACCTGCTATGTTTTCTAGAGTAGTCATCTCTGCATTTAAGGAATTTATACATAAATTCTTAGAAGTTTATTTTGATGACTGGACTATCTTTGGGTTACTAAAAGACCATATAGCTAGTTTAAGACTTATGCTGGACAAGTGTAGACAACATCAGATTTCCTTGTATTAATTCTTGCACATGATCTAGGAACTAGGAATCAAAATCATCAAAGAATTATTAACAAAATACTCATGAATTGGAAATAACTGGAATACCAAATAGGTTTCCTCTCTGTATATTATATAAACAATAAAGGATTACAATTTCCATGCATAGCAATAGCTTAACTCCATGAATAATTCGAATACCTAAGGGACAATTCGAATTCAGTGAGTGAGTCTAGCTTAACTAACTCTTTGCCATGCAATCTCACTCAGTTAACCACTTGAACAAAACCCTAATTGACTCACCAAACCCTAACTGAAGTTGGAGTGCAATAAATGAATGAATCTCAACTGAAGGAGATCAAACACATGTCATAGCAATCCAATCATCAAGTGCTAGTACTGCATGACTCCAATAAACCCTGATGAGGTTAACTGAAGCTGAACTGACCATTAGAAGTTGGTGAAGGCGCCTTGTTCACTCCAGTTCATTAAAATAATAATAAATAATAATTAAATAATATATTTAATGAATGGAGGCGCCTTAACTGACTGTAACTGATTGGTTGAACTGAAAGTAACCACAAGTTAGCAATTAGGTGCATGAATGTCACACAGATCACCCCTGGAGTGCTCCAGTTAGCCTCCTTGACTGTAGGAGAAGGCTAAGTTAGCCTCATTGATTGTAGGTAGTCGTGGGAGTGACTGGGATGATGGTAATTAATGCTCCACTGATGTCAATTAAACTTAGGATAGTGGTTTAACTTGGCCAATTTGACCGAAAGAGTGAGTATGATGGTAAATGTCTCCAACACCCCCCCTTAAGCTATACTCAAGAAGAGTTAGAAAACATAGATGCATAAAATGCTAGGGCCCTGGAAACAAAGGCCATAGGTCACCCTGTACAATAAAGCAACTGAAACAATGCTCAAAACAAACTAAGTGAGGAAAAGAGGGAAAACCCAGTGGGAAAAAACCCCCCCTCAAGCTGAACACTGAAAGTAGTCTGGATCACCCTGATGAACTCACCCCCAATAGTGAATGGAGGTAAGTGAACTTCTTTTCTGAAAATTTCTTGGTGAATATGTCTGGAGGAATCTTCCACTATGGAAGAAGAACAATGCACTCAACTGAATCAAAAATACAAACTGCTACACAGTGAAAACTGGACTCATGTAGAGCAACTGAAATCATATGAAGAGAGAGCAAAGGTTCTTGAGGATTCGAACCATGTGTGGAACACTCAAGAAAATGATATTTTTCAGCCTTGAACAGAAAACCATGAGTGGTAAAATCATCCCCAAATCTTAGGAGCAAGTGTCCATGCAGATGCAGAATGTCTTCCTCTTTACTAGTTCTGTGAGGAGATGAGCTTGTGACCAAAGGTAGAGAATCCCTGGGACTCTGGAGAGCGAATTATTGAGCTCCATAATCTGATATATATTCTGAAATAGCTAATGAATCACAAAATAAAATATCAGCAACCTCATAAGAGGAAACTAACACCAAATCCCCGGCAGCAAAATTGAAGAAGAACTGCGGTACTTGATTTTTCACACCGGAATTGGTGAGAGCAGCTACAAGCATGACTGAAAAATATTGGATTTTAAAATATGAACAAAATAATATCATATCAAAATGTAAATCAGATCTAAATAAGTTCATAACAGATCCAAAACTATTAAATGAAATCAAATCCCCAGTAGCAGTTTCGAAGGAGACTTGTGGTACTTGTTTCTTCACACCGTTGATGAGAACAGCTACAAGCAGTACTGAAGGTTTATGAACCTAAGATTTTGAACCAAGAAATATCATATCAGATCCAAATAATATCATATCAGACCCAATAAGGTTCATATCAGATCCAAAATTATGGTCAACCGAGACGGTGGATGCACAATGTTCTTCTTCTTCAAAATTCTGAATTTTGGTGCATGCAATCCTGCAGGAATTTGCTGGAAGATATAGATCACGGGGAGCAAATGTGTCACTCTTATAATCTGATATTTCTTCCAAAATATCCAAGGTATTACATATTTGCACACCAGCAGCAACATTAGAGGGAGAAAAATCAAATTTCTCTTCACTTTCGGAAGCAATTACTGGTAAATTTTGCACAGAATTCAAAGGAAAATCACCGGTGAATGTTTGCATGGAAGTGCAGCAGTGTTTTTATTCAATATAAAATATTCAAATGTCTTCTTCCATTTCATCAATATGAGAAGATGATATATCAGAGATCTCATGAAATTCCGGAGCATCAGGAGAAGGAGTCACTTCATGGAGACTTTCTTCAATTCGAATTGAATGTGTAGAAGATTCTGCTTCATCTTCATCTTGAACAACTTCATCAGAGAGAGTAGAGGCTGAGAATTTTGAGTAAAGAACTCTTGTGGTGCTGGAGGTGGTCTCCAAAGTACTATTATGATCCTCATTGTGCTTGCCAAAGGTTCTGTCCAATATTGTCCATATTTCCTTTGGGTATTCAACAGAACAAATAAGGTAGTACAAGCTATCATCAAGAGCCAGAGCTATTGATCCAAAAGCTCTGTCAATGTCATTTAGCCAGTCATTCTCATTCTCATAATTCTCTCTTCCAATTCCAATAGACACCTCATAGAGACCTCGTCTCTTGAGATATGCAATCATCTTCAGCTTCCATTTCGAATAGCTTGTGAATGGGGTGAGAGGAGGGATTGATGAGTCCATTTGAAGTTGTACTTGATAAAACCTGCAAATCAAAACAAAAAAGGCACCGTAAGGTCGGACAGCCTGCACATTTTGGCTTTCATCACACCCAACATATTTAATCAAGCAAGCTTGATCAACAAGTTCTTTACTTGGGATATTGAGTGGTAAGCCTTGGCTTCTGGTGCAGGGATGGATTTTTGAGCTATTACTCAAAATTCATGGAGAAATCTGTCAAAAATCTTGTTTTTTTGAGAGATTGTTCTTCGTCGCGCCTTAAGCTCTGATACCATATTAATTCTTGCACATGATCTAGGAACTAGGAATCAAAACCATCAAAGAATTATTAACAAAATACTCATGAATTGGAAATAACTGGAATACCAAATAGGTTTCCTCTCTGTATATTATATAAACAATAAAGGATTACAATTTCCATGCATAGCAATAGCTTAACTCCATGAAGAATTCGAATACCTAAGGGACAATTCGAATTCAGTGAGTGAGTCTAGCTTAACTGACTCTTTGCCATGCAATCTCACTCAGTTAACCACTTGACCAAAACCCTAATTGACTCACCAAACCCTAACTGAACTTGGAGTGCAATAAATGACTGAATCTCAACTGAAGGAGATCAAACACATGTCATAGCAATCCAATCATCAGGTGCTAGTACTACATGACTCCAATAAACCCTGATGAGGTTAAATGAAGCTGAACTGACCATCAGAAGTTGGTGAAGGCACATTTTTCACTCCAGTTCATTAAAATAATAATAAATAATCATTAAATAATATATTTAATGAATGGAGGTGCCTTAACTGACTGTAACTGATTGGTTGAACTGAAAGTAACCACCAGTTAGAAATTAGGTGCATGAATGTCACACAGATCACCCTTGGAGTGCTCCAGTTAGCCTCCTTGACTGTAGGAGAAGGCTAAGTTAGCCTCCTTGACTATAGGTAGGCATGGGAGTGACTGGGATGATGGTAATTAATGCTCCACTGATTTCAATTAAACTTAGGATAGTGGTTTAACTAGGCCAATTTGACCGAAAGAGTGAGTATGATGGTAAATGTCTCCAACACCTTGAACTTGAAAAAGTATATCTTTTGTGCACCTTTTGGAATTTTGCTAGGTCACATTGTATGTAAGTAAGGCTTGATGATGGATCCTGTGAAGATAACCATTATTGTGAACTTGCCACCTCCGAAGTCTGTTAAGCAACTTCGCACTACGCTTGGTCATACTGGATATTATAGGAAATTCATTAAAGGACATGCTCAGATTATAGCCCCTATGGAAAAGCAGTTGAAGAAAGATATCAAGTTTGAATGGACACCTGAGTGTCAAGAAAGCTTGGATATTTTGAAGGAAAAGATGGTAACTGCCCCTGTCTTGGCATTCCCTGACCGGAATAAGGAGTTTCATGTACATGTCGATGCATCCTCCATTGCTCTAGGAATAATATTGGCTCAGTCAGGTGAAGGTAATATTGATCACCCTATTGCATTTGCAAGTATAAAATTGTCCATATCTAAAAAGAATTATACTACGACAGAACGAGAAGGTCTAGCTATGGTTTATGCCTTGCAGAAGTTTCAACATTATCTGTTAGGATCTCATTTTAAGATGTTCACTGACCACTCTGCTTTGAAGTATTTGGTTAACAAGCCTGTGTTAGGCAAAAGGATATGTAGATGGCTGATTCTATTTCAGGAATATGAATTTGAGATCATAGTTAAGCCTGGAAGAACTTAGGGCTTGACCAATTGTTGAGGCTCGAGTCAGGAGAAGAACCCACTAGTTTGGACGAAGGTCTTCTCGATGCCCAGTTGTTCACCATCCAGATGGTTGATGATTATTTTCAGGATATTTTTCAGTACTTGTCTACAGGTTTTGCACTCGCTGAGATGACAACACAGCAGAAGAAGCAGTTGGTGGTTAGAGCAGCTAAATTTACCTTAATAGCAGGACAACTATATAAGATGGGACCAGATGAAATACTACGCCGATGTGTCCTGGAGCATGAAAATCCATTGATTTTGGCTGAGGCACATTTTGGAGCAGCAGGAGGGCAGGACAATTAAAGATGATAGTTGTAGAGATGCAGCCGCAGCAAGCAGTTTACTATCTTCACCAACAAGATTCTACCACTAGAAAAGCAGCAGAGTGTCCCGGGACGGGACACTGGTGAGTCTTAGGGGCCTATTGGGGCACGTACCTTAATGGTCCTTAATTTTGGTAACTCCACGGTTTTTGTGTAAGCTTGTAAGCAGAGTTACGACTCAAAATAGTCTTAGGGGTGTCGGGGTTGAGTCAAAACCCTCTTTTTGTAATTAACCCATGGTTTAAGTCCAGGGTTTAGGGTGTCGAGGTGCCCATGGTTTTGTAATAAGTGTACTTGTATAAATAGGCACTTTTGTAAAAGAGTCAGGTTAGGCTTTTGATGTAAAAGGATTTGATGCGAAGCTAAGGCCTAGTTTTGTAAGAAAGGTTAAGTCCCAGCTGTGTGCGTGGACGACCTCTGCAGCTGTGTTCGCAGAGGGTTTTTGGTGATAAGGAAGAACTGCAGCTGAGTGCACAAATTTGAAAAATTGAAGGGATTTGCAACTAAGTGCGCAGATCAGAACTGTGGTTTTTGTAAAGAGTTGAATAAAACACAGTTCTGTGGACGTAGCCCCTACACTGGGGGTGAACCATGTTGTATCTTGTGTTGTGGTTCTATCGTGTTGTTTCTATTATGTTCTTTTATGCATTGATAAGTAGATAATTGATAAAGTAAGATCACTGCTAAATATTAACTTCGCTGTGAATTCCCAGTTAAGGGTTAAGCAAGAAACTGTTTGTTTATCTAACTGCGAAGCTATATAAGTGAATGTCGAAGCCCTGCATTGTATGATTATTATTTGTTAAAGGCTAAAGGTATAGTAATATCCCTCTTCTGCTTGCAGAAACCTAATTCTGCAGCACCCCATAGCTGCTTCGGGTGAGACTACAACCTGTTCGCAGGTTGTTGCCGAAAGGGCCAACACTGTGGGTCTTTTGTTGGTGTGAAGACAAAAGTATAGAACTCGGGTCTGCCCTAATCCCAACAACAGTTATGTGCAGAGTTGTATCATTGTACTATGATGATTGGGTGGCTGGTCTTCCATTTTGGATCCTTCATCTCTCCACTTCTGGGATGGACTTATAATGTATTTCGACCATCGTATGACCCCTCTGACCTCACACATTAGGGGGCATCTGTTATAGCTTATTTTACCACTCCAGGTGAATCACACTTGTATGGCCTTCCCCTGTCCCTCTGTAGACTCCTTAGATCCCTTGGACCATTTTTTGCCCTTTGATGTTTCCTTGACCATCCCTAAAAACATGTGAAAAATTATACACGTGACTTTTAAACCCTTAATCATGTATATACACGGGTTTGACCACTAAAACCGCGTACATCGGGATGTGTACATAATTCAAATAATTTTAGAGTTTTCCTTGACATGGATCCAACTCACTTGACTCATGGCCTTCCCTATGCCTTGAGATCGCTCGGATTCGACCTTTCATTACCCCTTTGAAAAGCTATATAAGGAACTCTATGGTACATTGAAGGAATATGAGAGAGTTGAGAGCAAAGAAACTATAGTCCATTGTTGTTGGAACTTGTGCTTAAGTCTGCATCCCTTTGTCCCTTGGAGCACTTTTGTGTTCTTCCCAAGCTTTCCTTTTTCTTGTGAGCTTGCTTTCGAGAGATGGAGGATTGAGGTGGTGGAGGCCCAAGTAGGGGATTCAGATTCTCCGATTCGCAGACGTGCCAACAGAGGTTGTATCCATTGTAATATTTGATTTTATATTAATAGAAATATCTTTTCCTGTCCAATAATGTGTGTTTGAATGAATGTTTTATCCATGGATGTTTTCAAATGTTTATACATTATTGATTATATATGTTAGAATAGATCTAACACCAATATATATAGTATTCTTGTATTGTTTACTTGTTGTTGAGGAAGTAATCTATCAATTCAAGTTGAAGTTGGAAAGCTCAACGGGGATCTACTTCAACCGTCCGGAATAAGGTACGAGGTCTGATCCTGTAGTGTTAGATATTTAATTTCTATTTCATATTGGAAAGGATTGATTTCTGGAGTCAAGTTGTCTATTGTGGTACCCCAAGCCATAGGAATTTCTCTTCGTAACACCACCCACCACTACCCAACAAATAACTGCCCTCAACTAACATCAGGGTTCTTTAGATGGGTGGTTGACACATGGATTTCCCCCATGGGTTCCAGGTTTAACAATCCCCCTCCCTTATCCTTATGAAGATCATTCCCTTTTCAATATAGTTGCACCGACATAGCTGGTTGGGGTCCTTTTAATTAAAATGCATAGTTACATGATTCCACAACTTAATATGTGCCATATATCCCGATATACTATCGGCAACAATTCCAAATGCTGAAGCACAACACAACTAAATCGATGGTGGGGCCTTTGCCTTTAGATCTGCACCATGATTATTTACAATATATATGTGTCATGTATATTTAATGCATCAGGGTCAAAACTGGGGTGTTACATTCCCCTCCCCCTTCAATAGCACTGTTCTAAGTGCTTTACAAAATTTGAACAAAATGCTACAATGTACCGCTTCAGTGTTCCACAGAATTGAACAAAAATGGATGTGCCAATTGCATGGCATCCTCCAGCTCCCATGTAGCCTCTTCAAGTTCATAGTGCTCCCATTGCACCTTTACCTGCCCTATGGCTCGATTCCAGAGCATTGTGACCTTCTTATCGAGGATGCGCATTGGCTCGATTTGGAACTCTCCCTCGAGTTCCACATGAATCACATCCCAATTTATCACATGGTTAGGATCATGCACACATATCTTAAGCAAGCCCTAGTACTTGTAGGCAATGCAATTCTATATTCAACTAGCCCTATTCTTTCAAGCACTTCAAATGGCCCACAATATCTTGGTGATAGCTTGGCACAAATTCCAAGCTTCAAGGAACTCTTCCTTGACCTCACTCTGAGGTATACATGATCCCCAACACTAAAATTCCTGTTCACTCTATGCTTATCTACATATATTTTCTATCTGTACTGTGCTGCTTTCATATTCTTCCTGATCTTTACAACCTCTTGCTCCATTTCCTTGAGCAATTCCGGACCAAGAAAAACCCTTTTCACTGGATTATCCCAAGTCACTGGTGTCCTACACCTTCTTTTGTACAAATATTCATATAGACTCATCCCCAAGGATGCCTGCTATCCATTGTTATAAGAAAACTCTACCAAGTGTAAGTAATCTTCCCACTTGGTTGGTTTTTCCATCACGTACATGTGAAACATGTCTAAAAGCACCTGATTAACTCTCTATGTTTGCCCATCTGTCTGAGGATGGTATGCAGTGCTGAAGTTTAGTTTTGTACCCAAATCTGCAAACAACCCCTTCCAAAAATTGGAAGTGAACTTGACATCTTGGTGAGAGACTACTGCTTTCGGCAATCCATGCAATTTGAAAATATCCTTCATGAATATCTTTGCAATTTCATCAGTCTTATGTGTAGAATTCACCAGTATAAAATGTGCTTCCTTAGTCAGCTTATCTACCACAACCATGATGGAATCACATTGTCTCCAAGTCATGGGCAATCCTGTCATAAAATCCATGGAAATAACTTCCCATTTCCATTCTGGAACTGGCAAAGGATGTAACAAGCCTGCTGGGTGTTGATGCGCAACCTTTACCTGCTGGCACTTCATGCACCTTGAAATGTATTCAGCCATATCCTTCTTCATTCCTGGACAAAAGTACTACTTCCAAGCTGTAGCAATTGTCTTCTGGTATCCTGGGTGACCAGAATACGAAGCTTGATGGATTTTATCCATAACAATTCTCCTCAAATATACTACATTTGGAATATAAATTCTACCTTTATAAGTAAGAAGTCCATCCTCTTCCAATTTATATCCCTCATCCCTCTTCTCAAGACCTTGCTACTGCAATTTGTCTTTTACCAACTCATACAATTCATCTTCGACAATACAATTAACAATCTGCTGCCTCAAATTTGATTGGCAGATACTAAGGGATGCCACATGCATTTCCTGCACCTTTCTGCTAAGTGCATCAGCTACCTTATTCTCTTTTCCCTTTATGTGCTTGATTTCAAAATCAAAATCACATAAAAACTCCAGCCATCTGGCTTACCTAGCATTCAGAGTAGGTTGATCAAATAAATACTTCAGACCACAATGGTCTGTCCTGAGCTCAAATCTTCTACCCATCAAGTAATGCCTCCACACCTTGAGAGCATGTACTATGGATGCAAGCTCTAGATCATGAGTGGGATAGTTCTTCTCATGCTCTTTCAGCTTTCTCGATTCATAACATATCATGTGGTTTTTTTTCATAAGGTCTCCTCCAAGCCCTTGTCTGCATGCATCGATACATACCACAAAATGTTTCTCTGGGTTTGCAACCTTCAATACTGGTGCACTGGTGAGAAGTTTGTTCAACTATTGGAAGCTTTCTTCACACCTTGATGTCCATTTGAACTTTATCCCCTTCTTTTGCAAAGAAGTGATGGCATGTGCAACTTTGGAAAATCCCTTAATGAATCTCCTATAGTATCCTGCAAGTCCCATAAAAGATCTTACATTTGTCACATTTCTTGGAGTAGGCCAATTCATAATGGCTTCAATATTTTCAGGGTCCACAGATATACCCTTTGCTGAGATAATGTGACCCAAATACTGAATTCTATCTCTATAGAAGTCACACTTGCTCAGTTTTGCATACAGCGGTGCTCCCTGAGAAATTGCAATGTCAATTTCAAATGCTCTTCATGCTCTTTCTCATTCTTAGAATAAGCAAGAATGTCATCAAGAAAAACAGGAACAAACTTGTCCAAATATCTGCTGAAAACACTATTCATAAGGCACATAAATGTAGCTGGTGCATTCAGGAGACCAAATGGTACCACTACAAACTCATAATGTCCATACCTTGTTCTGAAGGTTTTCTTATGAATGTATTCATCCTTGATTCTCACCTGATGATAACCAGACCTCAAGTCAATCTTGGAAAATACCTTTTCTCCTCTCATTTGATAAAAGAGATCGTCAATCCTAGGCAAAGGGTACGTGTTCTTCATTGTAACCTTGTTCAACTGTTTGTAATCAATACACAACCTAAGTGTACCATCTTTCTTCTTTACAAACAAAACTGGTGCTCCCCAAGGAGACACACTCGGTCGGATATACTTATTTTCCAGCAACTCTTGCAGTTGCATCTTCAATTCTAGCATCTCTGGTGTACTCATCCTGTAGGGTGTCTTGGACGCTGGTGCTGCTCCTGACACAAGTTTGATTGTGAAATCAATGTCCCTCTTTGGAAGAATCCCTAGACTCTCATCAAGGAACACATCCTTGAATTCCTGTAACACCTAATAGTCCTCCAACCTAGGAGTTTCATCTCCTGTTGCCTCCAAAATATGAGCTGCATACAACTAGCAACCTTTCCTACAGAACTTCTTTAACTGCATTGTTGAAACATGCCTTACTGAAATCACCTTTGGAATACCTTTCACAACTACTGGGTTTGCTTCTTCATTCATGCATTTGAAAGTCTTATTGTAACAGTCAAGCTTCACTCTGTGAGCTTCCAACCAATCCATTCCAATGAGAAAATCATAGGAACCAAGTGGTAGGACATTCAAATCTACACAAGTGATCAATCCATTCATAACAATGGACATTTCTCTACCACTTCACTGACCTTTCTCTTGGTTCCAGTGGCTAGCTGGACTAACATATATTTCCTATGGTTTACTTTCTTAAAAGCACAAATCTCCACTACTCTAGGAGTAATGTAACTATGAGTAGAACCAAGGCCAATCAAAATAGAAACAGATTTCTCAACAATCTTACCTGCAACTTCAACTATCGTTGACTGGTGATCTTCCTGGTGGTCCTCCAATGTTGCATAAATCCTAGGGACTGCCCTTGCTACTTGACCCACTGTTTCTGCTTCTTGTAGTTTGTAAGCTAGTCTTGCACTTTCATTCTCGAGTGGACAATATCTGCACAAGTGGAGTCCTTCACATTTCCAATATTTGAGTGGACCTTTATTCTGTTGTGGATCTTTAATCTTTCCACCTATCACTCCAACTAGATTACTCGTAGCTTGGGATGGCTGCTTCTATTGATTCCTGAATCTAGAAGGTTTGAAACCTTTCTTTCTTTGGTCAAACTTCTCATTCTTCTTGTCCTTCAATGCCTTATGGTAATGAGGTCTACCTTTTCTTTACTCATAGCAATACTTAGCCTTCCTTATTGCTTCTTCAAGAGTTCTAGGTTCATAAAACTCAATTCGGTCTTTGTAAGACTGAGGCAATCCACTCAGAAACCGATGGACCTTTACTTTTTCATCTCTGATGTACTGGACATACCTCAACAATTCCATGAATTTATTTGCATATTCATCCATGGTCTGCTGTCCCAATCTCAGCTCATGGAACTCCTTAATCTTGTCGTCATAATACTTCTTAGAGAGGTATTTCTACTTGAAACACTTCTTGAACTGTTTCCACTTCAGTCTCCTTTCACTCATCCTCTTTACTTTCTTGAAGTGTTCCCACCAAATGGATGCTCTTCCATTCAGATTGAATATGACAAATCTTGCCTTCATGTTTCTCGAATAGTCTTGCACTTGAAATTACTTCTTTATCCCAAGAATCCAAGCTTCAGCCTCCTATCTAGTCTTTACTTCACCATCAAATGTAGGAGGTTTAGCCTTCTTAAATTCATCCCGAGAGCGATCCCTATGGTGTCTCCTTCTTTTCCTTTTATGAGAGGGTGAGCTTGTATCCCCACTGGATTATTCAGAGTCAGATGATCCACTAGAAGTCCTTCTCCTTCTCCTAGTGCTGCTCTTACTTCCTTCCGATCTTGCTGTACCTCGTCTAGAGTCTATCTTTCTTTGCAAGTCTGTCAAACTCTGCAACATAGCAGCATTCAATTGATGCTTCTCTTCCTGGGCTTCAATTAAGCTTCTCATGGTGGCTTTAACATCTGACGGTGTCTCTTGGAATCTCCTTCCATTAGACTCTATGTCATCATTTCTGTTACAGAAATTTTCTCCCATGGAATCTCCTGCATGCTCGTAAGAATCCCGAGCATCATATCCATCATGGGTTCTCATGACTGAACCACCTCTGACTTACCAAACTGTAATTTCTTAAATACTTCCCTTGAAGGTGACTATGATTCTGCAAACATGTTAGTAACACAACAGTTAGATACATACCTTGATAAAAAAAAGAACTACTTGCCTTATCCTGGAAAAATCATAAAATAACCATTTTGCTTAAACACAAAATCTTTCTCTTCTTGTTCAGCCCTATAATCCACTGACAATCTGCTGAAAAATCCACTGAAAAATATCTAGAATTTGCTGAGAAGTCCACTTTGAAAAACCAAAATTTCTTTGTATTGAATCGGGTCTCATCCCAACTAACATTCCGACATTTCGACGATCAGAACAACTAATTTCCTCCACTGCTCATCAGGGGTTTGTTTGTCTATTTTTCTCCGTCGTGTCGGATCTGTAGTTGTCTAGGCTTCTAAAATTTATCAGCAATGCCAAGGACTATTCATCGGCAGTCAAACAACTAACATTTTCTGTTGTATCGGATATTTAGTTGTCTAAGCTTTCGAGCCATTTATTGGCACTACCAAAAACCTTTATCGACGATCGAGACTGATAAGCACTACCGCATCGCCATATCAGCAATCAGATCCACTATACCTCAGGTGGCTAGTTCTCTAGGCAGCCACAACGGTAGCCAATGAACTCTCTATGGTTTTCGTGGCCATAACTTTGTTGGTATTCGAAGCAATTAACTATTGCGACATTGGCGGTCGGAGCAACTAACCACTCGCTCATCAGACAGTTAGTCCCATAGTCATCTGCAATGGCGGTCAACAGACCCATCGTGGTCTCTGCGGTCAGCAAACCTGTCGACGGATTGAATAAATTAACCACTATGTGTCGGCAATCCAAAAATGAACAGGTCCGCTGTGTCGACGACCCAAACCACTAAATTTTTTTGACATAGCGGTGATCCAAACAGCAATTACCTCTAGTGTGTCGATGATCAGAAATATTATTCATCGTATGGATAGTCTCTTAGTTGGCCGCAACGATGGGAAACGATCCCACTGTGGGTTCCGCAGACCTTAATACTCCATCGTCTATCAACATTTCTATCCATTGTGCATTGATGATGTAAATTGAAACACTTTCTCTACATCGGCAATCAGAGCATCGACAGTTGAAACTTCTAGGCATCGCAATGGTAGTTTACATGAAAACCGCAATGGCGGGTTCAAAAACCTTTAACTTTTTTTGATCGGTGATCTAATCCTCTATAATTTTCCGTTGACCTTATACTTTCAAAAAAAATTCAAAATTTTCTTCTCTACATCGGCTCTTTAAAGAACTAAGTTTCGTCGACGTTTTGGTGATCTTCGGAAGATCTCCGCCGAAACTGCAGCTCTTCCTTCAACTAATAATCACCGATCCACTTCACTAGACTTTAGAAACTTCATTCTTTATTTTTTGGTGATCCCATCAACTAAATTCCTCCGATCACCAATGGTTTCAACACTTAGAAAAAAAAAGAAAATTCAAAAAAAATTTCTTCTTCTTGCTGCCGCATCGGTGACTTCATCGTCTAACTGTCTCCGACGGCGGTGACGTTTCAGTGAACCTATCAACTAATTTTTGCTGATCCATTCACTAAATTCCGTCGAAATTTCGATGATCCTTAGCCATAAGGAGCTGTCGTTTCGACACTCCAATATTCTAATCATTGGCGATCTTGTCATCTAATATCTGCCGATCGCCGATGGTCTCAACCCTTAAGCGAAAATTTAGGAAAATTTGCCTCCTTTTTCTCCATGTTGGTGATCCCAGCCACTATTCCTCACTGACATTTTGGTGGCCTTGCCAACGTTTTGGATGGTTGATCAACTAAATTTCGTCGATTCATTTGGCTAATTTTCGCTGACTTCTCTTATCTTCCACCACTGTCAGGGCCTGCATCGAAGGTCTATCCATCTAAGTTTCCCGATGGGCCGATGGCCTAACACTTAGAAATTTGTTTGAAATCCTTTCTACCTATCCCTAGTCAGGTGGCCTTCCACCTATCCTTTTTGCTGTATTGTAGGATCTTCTCACTTAGTCCTCCGATTATTCGACGAGTTCGACACTTAGGAAATTTTCAGCAATTTTCAGCAAAAAAAATTTTTTCAAGAAAATTTTTTCTATCATTCATTTTCTTCTAGGTAGAGGGAAACCTGCCTCTTCTAACTGGTTTCTCATGGCCCATAGAGGCCCATGCTACAACCTATAGGCTCTAATAGCACACTGTAACGCCCCCGACCCTCTGACCGACGAAGAGGACGCTACCATACACCAAACATCTGGGAAAACCGCCCCATGAACATGTACATACATATAAAAACTGAAATGCTTAAACATACTACATATTAAGATGCATAATCATACATATACTCGGCGGAAGCAAAAGATACAATTCAGCATTCAACACGTCCATCATCATAATTCATTAACAGTAAATATGATTGCAAAAGCAGATTAGTCAAGAATACTTATCTTATAAGAACTGTCCCACAACCAGCTACATCGTTGCAACGTTCCACCTAACCATAGGCCAACATGCTCCTTAATCTCTCAGAAATGGTATCACCCCCGAGCTGGGCATGATTCCCCAAGGAATAAGGAACTAGCAGGATAACACATATCCAAGGATAACAAAACATACCAAGCCAACATAGTTGGGTTCGTCAGGCAAACAACAGATCAGCCAAGCCAACACAGTTGGGTTTATCAGGCCATCTAGGAGCTGGGAAAGGATAAATGCTAAGCTGGTGAGCTCATTGACGAGCTAAGGACACCTACACCAGAACTAACTTGAGTTCTAGGACACCCACACACACCCAACACAAGGAAATCAGTCCTTTCTCTGCTACATAGTCCCTCAGGCCCTGACCTCCCTTCCAATGCTATTCAGGGGTTGTGGAGAAGAAAGCCAACTCTCTAGCTCTGTCTGTGTGGTTCCCAAACCCACCAGGTTTGTCAAAAAAATCAGGCCCTCATCACTACCCCAATACAATCCGAAGACCAACCACTGCATGCACGCAGCAAAACCCGCAATTATAGCTTTTACAGGGGAAAACAAATCCCTGAGTCATTCTTGGCCCTATCGTGGCCAAAACAACTCAATGGTAACCTGTAGCTGCTCCGAAGCATGAGGGAAAACACAACCAACACAACGTGGGTACTCACAACTACCACCAGTCAGGGGAAGAACAGCAGCCGATCTCACAATGAAAACCACCGAAATATTTCACAGTCCCATAAGGGAAAAATGGAAATCGATTCTCTGCATAGACCAGAGGAAGAATATACCCCAAGCCCAATTGGTGCATGAGGCCAAGAAAGCAGTAGTGTCTCTGCATGATATGGACATTGAAAAGAAATCCTACCCATGAGGAATGAACAACAAAACGATAGAGAGTTTTTCCAAATGGTGCGTGAAGGTGAGCAAAACTTGTCAGAGTGGGAGAGTGTAAGCATTCCCTGTTATTTTTCCTTTCCCCCATGTGAATGGAATGATCCAGCTGGAGGAGGGTGTGTGTGTACAGGCCTGCCACCCACCACTACCCAACAAATAACTGCCCTCAACTGACATCAGGGTTCTTTAGATGGGTGGTTGACACATGGCTTTTCCCCATGGGTTCCAGGTTTAACAATCCCCCCCCCCTTATCCTTAGGAAGATCATGCCCTTTTCAATATAGTTGCATCGACATAGCTGGTTGGGGTCATTTTAATTAAAATGCATAATTACATGATGCCACAACTTAATATGTGCCATATATGTCGATATACTATAAACAACAATTCCAAACGCTGAAAAATAACACAACTAAATCGATGGTGGGGCCTTTTCCTTTAGCTACGCACCATGATTATTTACAATCTATATGTATCATGTATATTTAATGCATCGAGGTCAAAACCAGGGTGTTATAGAAAGAATATAAATAGAGAGTGAGACTCTCTATTTATCATACACACAGTCACTCATTGGGGTGCATGAGTGAGATAGGAGAAGCTCTCTCAAGTGAGAGAGAGAGAACAACTGTGGAGATCATATTTATGTTTTCAAGTCTTGCTACTACCATTGGTGCTCATTCTATCCCTAAGGAAGTTGCGGGGTTTTCTCCTTTATGGTTTCCCCGAGGAAAATTCTTCGTGTCTCTTGTCTCTTGTGATTTTCGCTGTGCATATTATTTTCTCAAATAAGATCCTAGATCATATTGCTTAAATGATAAAAATCTAACATGGGATCAGAGCTAACCTGAGAAGAAGACATTGTGCAGCTACAGAATCTAGGCCTTCTTACTTTTTGGGTCTCTCTCCATAATCCATCAACAAAAGTATGCTAGGCTGACTCTCCATTGAAGGGTGCATCTTTCTGTCGAAACAAAATTCGATTTTGGGCATTTTTAGTTTTTGGTGTGGGAAATTAGGGATTTTTACAGAAGAAGAATTTTGGGTGAGCATGGCATAGGATTTCTCTCCTCATCAAAATCAAATTTTATAGACCCGGTTCAAGATTTTTGGTTGGGGGTAACTCCGGGATAGTCAAACCTTAGTTTGACCCTGGGCTGGAAAAACCCTAAATACTAAAACTGATAAGTTTTGGTAAATTCACTATATCTCAGTATTTCAAAAGTATCAGGGACCAAAACTTTCACAGGTCGAAGATGAAATCTTGATGTACACTGTATCCAAGTTTTAATCTCAAATTCACTATATTCTGGGATATATGATTCCTCCAAGTTAGGGTTCCAACCTCTTCCAAGATTCATTCCTAAACAGGACACCTGGGGAGAATTGCTATATATCGGGCTAACAATGTCCAAATAAAATTTCTCAAGATGTTCCAGAAATTACACGGACTGTATGTTGTGTGGTAGTATTTTTAGACCTAGAAGGTGAAATAGTGACACATGTCAGTTCGTACAACTTCTCTATCCTGAAGAGTCCTGAAATAGGTCACCTTGGGAAAACGATCATAAGTCGCAATTGGTGAAACCAATTCTGCTGAAACCCATGGTTTTGAAACAAGGATATATGAGGCTACCTCGGTACGAAAATTTTATACATAGAGGAGTAATACTTTCAGAGATACCATAGAAACAGTATCAGGAATTTATGTAGAAGAAATTGGTAAACTAGGGCTTCCTGTTCCAGGAGCTTCCCTCCACTGTTTTCAGAAAAAGGAGTACATTAGACAGCTCACCTTGAATATTTCTATATTTCTATCTAATCATATCTGAAAGATTCCAAGTTTTGAAAATTAGGGTTTCTTTGACAAACCCTAGACCAACCAGCTCCAGAACCAGGACAAATACCTCAAATCGGTAAGATCTAATCTTTTGCTATTTTTGATTTGAGGTTCTCATTTCAAAGTGATCTATCACATTAGCTTGATGACAAGCTTGGTGAGGTTGAAAACTTCCAAGTATGGAAGTATAGGATGTCACTAGTTCTTGAAGGAAATGAATTGGACGCCTACATAAGTAGAGAGGTTCCAGTTCCAGAGGGAGATGAGGCTAAAAGCCTTACACAAGAAGAACTTGGTCAAGGCCAAGAATATCATTGTTGATTCAATCATGAATCACCTTGTACCACAAGTGTCTTCCCTAAAGACACCAAAAGAGATGTTTGATTCCTTGACCAAGCTATTTGAAGGGAAGAACATAAATGTTGATGTAATTGTAACTTCGGAATGTATTCACTTGTATTTCTTATCTATTGTAACCTGATGTTTATTTCGGGATGTATTTGAGTCATGTCATGCCCCGATGTTCCGATCGGGAAGTTTCTATAATGAGAAAGTCATGTCAAGTCATTATGGGTAACCCTCATATTTGTAAAGGGTTAAAGTCCCCACAGTTGTGGGGCCCTTGGGTTATTGGAATATCCTAGTGAAGTCGACCCTAGGTGAGTCATTGTAAGTCAGGGCAATAGTCCCCACCATTGTGTTACCCTCCTATTGGTCGGAGGAGGCAAAGTCCCCACAAGTGGTGGGGCACTAGGGTTATTAGACACTCCTAGAGATGTCGGCTCTAGTAAGTAATGGTTAAGTGAGGCCGACATGTTGGAGTGCACTTCAAGTGAACGGAAGAATATAAATAGAGAGTGAGAGCCTCTCTATTTATTACTTGCAACATACATCACTCACTCACTTAAGTGTGGCGCATTAGTGAGGAAGGAAATAAAATGGGACTAGACAAGAAGAAGACTATTGCTGTCGGGAGTGCATCTTACTGTTTTTTGGTCTTACCATTTTTGTGCTGATTCTATATTTGAGGAAGTTGCAGGGTTTTCTCCTTTATGGTTTCCCCGATCAAAAACTCTTTGTGTCTCTTGTCTCTTGTGATGTGCTTATGTTTTATTGCTGTGCTTGTTATTCTCTCAGTGAAAAGATCCTAAGATCATAATGCTAGCTTATATGATGAAAAAATAACATGGTATCAGAGTTAACCTGAGAAGAAGACATTGTGCAGCTACAGAAGCTAGGGCTTCTTACTTTTTGGGTCTCTCTCCACAATCCATCAACAAAAGTATGCTAGGACGACTCTCCATTGAAGGGTGCATCTTTCTGTCGAAGCGAAATTCGATTTCGAGCATTTTCAGTTTTCGATGCGGAAATTAGGGCTTTCTATAGAAGAGGAATTTTTGAGTGAGACCAGCATAGGATCGTTCTCCTCATCAAAACCGAAGTTTAGAGACTTGGATCAAGAAATTTTGTTGGGTGAAACTCCGGGAAAGTCAAACCCTAGTTTGACCCCGAGCTAGGAAAACCCAAAATACTAAAACTGCTAAGTTTTGGTACATTCGCTATATTTCGAGATTGGCGAAGGCTCTAAAGATGAAAATTGCAGGGACCGAAGATACAATCCTGATGAACACTGTGTCCATCCTCTTCCAGCCTCTTCCAGAATTCATCCCTAAACATGACACCTGGGGAGAATTGCAATATATTAGGATACAGAGGTCCAAATGGAATTTATGAAGATGTTCCATAAAGGGCACGGACTTTACTTTCGGTGGTCCAAAGAGTAGACTCAGAGGAGGAACCAGTGACACGTGGAATGCCGCACAACTTCGATGTTCTGAACAGTCCTGTAACAGGTCACCTTGGGAAAAGGATCATAAATCCCAAATGGTGAACCCAATTCTACTGAAAGCTGTGGTGTTAAATCAGGGACATTCGAGGCTACATCAGTACAAAACTTCAAATTCCTAGGAGTAGTAATTTCAGAGATATCATAGAAATAGTAACAAGCATTTCTGCAGAAGAAATTGGAAAATTAGGGCTTCCTGTTCCGGGAGCTTCCCTCCACTGTTTTTAGAAAAGGAGTACATTGAACAACTCCATTTGAAGAGATCTATCTGTATATCCAATCGGATCTAAAAGATTCCAAGTTTTGAAAATTAGGGTTTCTATGACAAACCCTAGATCAGCTAACTACGAAACCAAGACGGACACCTCAAATCGGTAAGATCTAATCCTTTGTTATTTTCAATTGAGGTTCTCATTTTAAAGTGATCTATCACATCAGCTTGATGATAAGCTTGGTGAAGTTGAACAACTTCCAAGCATGGAAGTATATGATCTCTCCGAAGAAAATGGATTGGACACCTACATGAGTATAGAGGTTCCAGTTTCAGAGGGAGATGAGGTTAGAAGCCTTTCACAAGAAGAACTTGGTCAAGGCCAAGAAGATCATGATTGATTCAGTCATGGATCAACTTGTACCACAAGTGTCTTCCTTAAAGACACCGAAGATGTTTGATTCCTTGACCTAGCTATTTGAAGGGAAGAACAGAAATCAGAACATGACCTTAAGAAACCAGTTGAAGAATGTGAAGATCTAGAATGCAGAGACCATGCAGTCATAAGAGTCTCTCAAATCAAAGAACAACTTGAAGCGGTAAAAGAAAAAGTGAAGAATGCAGAAGTGGTGATGGCCACCTTGAATGGCCTCCCAGGATCATGGAATTCATTCATTCAAGGAATATGTGCCAGAAGGAAGTGATTACTTTCAGCAAACTTCGAGAAGAAGAAGAAGCTCGACTCATAAGAAGAGAAGAGAAGATGGGAGCAATTGAAGATCAAGCTCTCACCATCCAATGAAGATCCCTCAAGCGATGAGGAATATGAAGATCTCAACTCTTGAAGAACTTCTTATCCACCTTAGCATTTGGATAAGAAACGATGCTATCATGAATGAAGAAGACGATGAAGCTGAAGACTCAAGAAGGAGTACACCCACGAAACAAATAAAGATAAGTATTCAATTGTCATTTCATTGTTTTGTTATGCATTTGTTTATATTTAGTTAAAGTATTATGCATGATAGAATGTTTACATTAATGACAGTATAATACTAATATGCATGTGATGGGTAAGTAGCTCATGGTGCTATACAACTCTCCATTGCTACTTATCTAGAATGAAACCTCTTTGCTGACATATTGGATTAGTGCATAATCTCAATGTTGTCCTGGTAGAGATGGAAGGCATCTAGAAAGTTTCAGTGAGATATGGATAAATGTTGTATTGGCTAAAGTAGTTGCATGATCATATATTTATGCATAAGAATTTGCCAGTATGAATGTTCCTTATGAAATGTTACTAACCATACAAATGCATTTGACTTGTAGGAAAGATCACATACATAATCGCCTACAAGCAAAGAAGAATGAAGACTTGTTCCGAAGAACAAGTGACGAAATTTCAAAATGAAGAATAATATGACAAGTGCAGAACCTTCTAGCCACCAAGAAGAAAGGGAAGACCAGTTCAAGAAGAATGATGTCAGGGAACAGTATCGAGACATGAAGAGAAGTTCATAGTTCCATCATGCAATAGATGGAAACATCGTGGGATACAAATCAAGATTCGTAGCACGAGGCTTCTCACAAAAAGAAGGCATAGACTACGAAGAAACATTTACAGCCACTAGAAGTGAAGTCACATGACATGCATAATCATGTGTGCAAATGAAAGAAGGCATTGTACGAGTTTAGAAGACACCCATGATGAGCCTGATAAATATCTTAACCTTTGCTACAAGGTTGAAGATGCAATTCTATACACTAGATGGTCACATAGAATATTAGTAGCATAGGAAGCTACTTATCACTCCAGTACAAAATGTTTTCAGTGCATAGAGCACAGAAGACAGAGGGAGTATGATGCTTCGCTTAAGAGGGAGTGACTACAGAATATCTTGAGGATCGACATGGTACGACAGGATGGGAAGATTACTGATGACTCTATGTTTTACTAAGATTAAAGTGAATTCCAACCTTTGCTTCAAGATTGAAGGCGGAAGACTAGTGATGCTCCTATTATGTGTCGATGCACTATTGTTGCAGGCATGGAGGTGTGGTAGAGTGTGGATGGAATATTATTTGGACAAGGGAAGTATGCAGTAGAAATCCTGAAGAGGTTTGGGATGATGGACTGCAAGACTATGGCCACATCTATGGCATTGAACCTGAAGCTATTGAATGATGCTTCATCAGAGTCGGTTGATGCTATGATGTATCGTCAGATGATTCGGTCATTGATGTAATTGACAAACACGAGACCAGACATTTTCTTTGCTATGAACACCTTGAGCCAGTACTTGACAGATCCAAGAAGTGTTCACTTGACTGCAGCAAAGAATATTCTGAGGTACCTGAAGGGTACAGTTGATTATGGGCTCAAGTACGATGCGAATCAAAAGATTAACCTAGAGGGTTATGTTGATTCAGATTGGGCAGGAAGTGCCATCGATAGGAAGAGTACTTCAGGATGTTGCTTCAGTATGGAATCAGGTGTGATATCTTGGTTTAGTAGGAAGCAATACTGTGTGGCACTGAGTACAGCTGAAGTAGAGTATGTCGCAGCTTGTTCAGCTAATTGTGAGGCAGTATGGCTGCGCAAGCTACTGTCTGATATATTTG
Organism: Pseudotsuga menziesii; assembly: GCA_001517045.1. Lineage (NCBI taxonomy): Eukaryota > Viridiplantae > Streptophyta > Pinopsida > Pinales > Pinaceae > Pseudotsuga > Pseudotsuga menziesii. The sequence continues at coordinate 61,716 of LPNX010730930.1, read as the reverse complement.
ATCTCAAGTTGGATGCTACTTGTATACATTGTGACAACCAGAGTTGCATGAAGTTGTCAGAGAATCTAGTGTTCCATGACAAGTCGAAGCATATCGAGATCAAGTATCACTATATCAGGGATATGGTGCAGAGAGGAGCAGTGAAGCTCCAGTATGTTGAGATGGAGGAACAGATAGCTGATGTGTTGACGAAGCCATTAGCCAGAGTGAAGTTTGAGTACTTCAGGGAGAAGCTTGGTGTTCTCTAGATCAAGGTTTCCGCCAAGGGAAAGTGACGAGTCCCAAAGCCATTCTGACGAGCAGGTTAGATGTAAGGGCTGAGCCATTCTATCATGGTGAGAGGATTCCGTTCCTTCCATGTCAAATATGAGTGCTAATGTTCCATAGCCATTCTGACGAGCATGTCAGATGTAAGGGCTGAGCCATTCTCTCATGGTGAGAGGATTCAGTTCCTTCCATGTCAGATATGAGTGCTGAGATGCATAGCCATTCTGAAGAGTAGGTCAGATGTAAGGGCTGAACCATTCTGTCATGGATAAAGGATTATGTTCCTCCCATGTCAGATATGAGTGTTTTCCATTCTGTCGAGTAGGACAGATGTAAGGGCAATTTCCACTCTCTGGGAGAGTGGAGGCACCTGGTCAGTTACCAGGTAGCTCATTCTAGGACTGGGGGCCTTTCTGGTGAGGGTGGAGGATTTGGTTCCTTCCAGGTCAGATGTGAGTGCATGCCATTCCGTCATGGTGAGAGGATTAAGTTCCTTCCATGGCCGATGTAAGTGCGGGCCATTCCATCATGGTGAGAGGATTAAGTTCCTTCCATGGTCGATGTAAGTGCGGGCCATTCTTTCATGGTGAGAGGATTAAGTTCCTTCCATATCAGATGTAATGGCAGGCCATTCTATCTTGGTGAGAGGATTTAGTTCCTTCCTTGATAGATGTGAGTGCGGGGCCTTTCTGATGTGATTGTAGTTTACTACATGATCAGATGTGAGTGCTGGGCATGCCTTTCTGACGAGTAGGTCAGATGTAAGTGTTGGGCATGCCTTTCTGACGAGTAGGTAAGATATAAGTGCTGGGCGAAGACCTACCTATTGGCTAGGCCTATAACCAGCATGAAAGAAGGCTGGCTCTGTAGAACTTCCTATGACAAGATAGTACACACATGATGATGACCAGATGAGATCCAGATCGAGCTATGATCCAGATCCAGTTATGATGATTCCAAGAGATCTAGATCGAGAGATGATCCAGATCCAGATTGAGCGACGATCCAGATCCAGATCCAGATCCAGATCGAGTGATGATCCATATACAGTCCAGTGATGATGATCTAGATCGAGAGATGATCTAGATTCAGTGATGATGATTCAGATCGAGTGATGATCTAGATTCAGTGATGACGATCCAGATCGAGTGATGATCTAGATCCAATGACGATGATTCAGATCGAGTGATGATATAGATTCAGTGATGACGATCTAGATTGAGTGATGATCCAGATCCAGTGACTATGTTCCATATCGAGTATGATCCAGTGATGATGTTCCATATCGAGTATGATCTAGTAATGAAGTTCCAGATCGAGTATGATCCAGTGACAATGATCTAGATCAAGTGATGATTCAGATCCAAATGAAAGATGACTTGAAAAAATGAAAGATGACTTGAAGACGAAGATGAATTGAAGATGACGAGGACTTGACGATGACCCAGATGATCCAGAGAAGAAGATTTGTGTTGATAAATTGTGTCGAGAGAATACCTTCCTAGTTAAGAGGGAGTGTTGATGTAATTGTAACTTCAGAATGTATTCACTTGTATTTCTTATCTATTGTAACCCAATGTTTATTTCGAGATGTATTTGAGTCATGTCATGCCTCGATGTTCTGATTTGGAAGTTTCTATAATGAGAAAGTCATGTCAAGTCATTATGGGTAACCCTCATATTTGTAAAGGGTTAAAGTCCCCACAATTATGGGGCCCTTGGGTTATTGGACTATCCTAGTGAAGTTGACCCTAGGTGAGTCATTGTAAGTCGGGGCAATAGTCCCCACCATTGTGTTACCCTCCTATTGGTCGGAGGAGGCAAAGTCCCCACAAGTGGTGGGGCACTAGGGTTATTAGACACTCCTAGAGATGTCGACTCTAGTAAGTAATGGTTAAGTGAGGCCGACGTGTTGGAGTGCACTTCAAGTGAATGGAAGAATATAAATAGAGAGAGAGAGCCTCTCTATTTATCACTTGCAACATACATCACTCGCTCACTTAAGTGTGGCGCATTAGTAAGGAAGGAAATACACTGGGACTAGACAAGAAGAAGACTACTACTGTCGGGAGTGCATCTTACTATTTTTTGGTCTTACCATTTTTGTGTTGATTCTATCTCTGAGGAAGTTGCAGGGTTTTCTCCTTTATGGTTTCCCCGATCAAAAACTCTTTGTGTCTCTTGTCTCTGGTGATGTGCTTATGTTTTATTGTTGTGCTTGTTATTCTCTCAGTGAAAAGATCCTAAGATCATAATGCTAGCTTATATGATGAAAAACTAACAATAAATTAGAAGATGACCTTAAGAAACTAGTTGAAGAATGTGAAGATCCAGAATGCAGAGACCATATAGTCATACTTTACAAGGGTCTCTCAAACCAAAGAACAACTTGAAGCAGTAGACGAAGAAGTGGAGAATGCATAAGTTGTGGTAGCCACCTTGAATGGCCTCCCAGGATCATGGGATTCATTCATTCGAGGAATGTGTGCCAGAAGGAAGTGATTGCTTTTATCATACTCTGGAAAGAGCATACAAAAGAAGAAGCTCGACTTATAATAAGAGAAGAGGAAAAAGGAGAAATTGAATATCAAAATCTCAAGATTCAAAGAAGATCCCTCAAGCGACGAGGAATATGAAGAACTCAATTCTTGAAGAGCCTCTTATCCATCTTGAGAATTTGGATGAGAAATGATGTTGTTATGAATGAAGAAGATGATGAAGCTGAAAGAAGAAGTATACCCACAAAACAAACAAAGATAAGTATTCAATTTTCATTCCATGATATTGTTTTTTTATGCACTTGTTTATATTCAGTTGATGTGTTATGCATGATAGAATGTTTGCATTAATGACAGTATACTACTAATATGCATGTGATGGGTAAGTAGCTCATGGTGCTATACAACTCTCTATTGCTACTTATATAGAATGAAACCTCTTTGCTGACATATTGGATTAGTGCACAATCTCAATGTTGTCCTGATAGAGATGGAAGGCATCTAGAAAGTTTCCATGAGATATGGATGAATGTTGTATTGGCTAAAATAATTGCATGATAATATCTTTATGCATAAGAATTTACCATTATGAATATGCATTATGAAATGTTTCTAATCATACAACTGGTGCATTTGACTTGTAGGAAATATCATGTACAATCGCCTAAAAGAAAAAAAGGATGAGACTTGTTCCAAAGAACAAGTGACGACAGTTCAAGACAAAGAATAATATGATGAATGCAGCGACATCATTGATGCAGAACCTTCCAGCTATGAAGAAGTAGCCAAGAATGATGTCTAAGATGTCGTATCGAGATTGAAGGGAAGTCCGTAGTTCCATCATGCAATAGATGGAAACATCCTGGGATACAAGGCAGGATTTGTAGCACGAGGTTTCTCATAGAAAGAAGCATAGACTATGAAGAGACATTTCTAGCCACCAGAAGTTAAGACACATGATAGGAAAACTCATGTGTGAAAATTAAAGAAGGACTTATAGGAGCTCAAAAGACACCCTTGGGATAAGACATACATGAGGACCTTGAAGATCACCTAGAGTGATGAAGATACTAATTTTTGCTACAAGGTTGAAGATGAAATACTATAGAGGAGGACAAGCTCATAGATGGGTGCGAAAAAAACGTTTTAAAGATAAAGGATCTTGGTATCCAATGACCCTAAATGGATACATATAATATTAGTAGCATAGGAAGATACTTGTCCCTCTAGTACAGAATGTTTCAATGCATAAATTATGAAAGGTAGAGGGAGAATGATGCTCCGATTTAGAGGGAGTGACTACAGAAGATCCTAAGGTTCAACATGGTACGACAGGATGGATAGCTTACTGATAACTCTAGGCTTTACTGAGAGTAAAGTGGATTCCAACCTTTTCTTCAAGGTTGAAGGTGGAAGACCAGTGATGCTACTATTATATGTCGATGACTTGTTCCTGACAGAAAAGAGGAACTCATTAAAGTTGCAAGAAGGAGACTTGCTACCGAGTTCAAGATGAAGGACTTGGATATGATGCACTACTTTCTAGGCATGGAGGTGTGGTAGAATGTGAATGGAATCTCCTTGGGACAAGGGAAGTATGTAGTAGAGATCCTGAAGAGGTTCAGGATGATGGACTGCATGTCCATAACCACACCTATGGCATCAAACCTAAAGCTACTGAGTGTTGGTTCATCAGAGTCGGTTGATGCCACAATGTATCATCATATGAGTTGTTCCTTGATGTACCTGATGAATACAAGACCAGATATTTGCTTTGCTGTGAACACATTGAGACATGTTCACCTGATGGTTGCAAAGCATGCAATGAGGTACCTGAAGGGTACAGTTGAATATGGGCTCAAGTATGAGGCGAATCAGAAGATTAACCTGGAAGGTTATGTTGATTCAAATTGGGAAAGAAGTGCCATTGATAGAAAGAGCACTTCGGGATTTTGCTTCAGTATGGGATCAGGTGTGATCTCCTGGTTTAGCAGGAAGCAATCACGTGTGGCACTGAGTACAACAGAAGCAGAGTATGTTGCATCTTGTTCAGCTAGTTGCGAGGCAGTATGGATGAGGAAGCTATTGTCTAATTTATTTGATCTCCAGTTGGATGCTAATTGTATATATTGCGACAACCAAAGTTGTGTGAAGTTGTCTGGGAACCCAGTGTTCCATGACAAGTCGAAGCATATCAAGATCAAATATCACTATATCAATAATTAGGTGCAGAGAGGAGCAGTGAAGCTCCAGTATGTTTCGATGGATGAACAGATAGCTGATGTGTTGACTAAGCCATTGGATAGAGTGAAGTTTGAATACTTCAAGGAGAAACTTGTTGTTCTCCAGATTGAGGTTCCCTCCAAGGGGAAGTGATGAGTCCATGAATCATTCTGACATGGCAAGAGGATTGGTTCCTTCCATGGTCAGATGTAAGGGCTAAGCCATTTTGTCATGGTGAGAGGATTGGTTCCTTCCATGGAATATGTGAGTGCTGAGCCATTCTAAGGTGACTATGGGATGTGTTCCCACATGATCAAATATAAGCGTTGAATGCCATTCTCTGGGAGAATGGAGGTACCTGGTCAGTTACTAGGAATACTTAGTCTGGTACTGAGAGCCATTCTGGTGTGATGTGTTTACACATGGTCAAATGTAAGTGCAGAGCCATTCTGGTGTGATGTGTTTACACATGGTCAGATGTAAGTGCAGAGACATTCTAGCGCAATGTGTTTACACATGGTCAGATGTAAGTGTAGAGCCATTCTGGTGCGATGTGTTTACACATGGCCAGATGTAAGTGCAGATCCATTCTAGCATGATGTGTTTACACATGGTCAGATGTAAGTGCAAAGCCTTTCTAACAATATGAGGTTGGATGTGAGTGTTGGGACTTTCTAACATGGGTTTTGGATGTGTTCCTACCATGGTCAGATGTGAGTGCTGGGCGTGCCTTTTTGACATGGTTCTTGGATGTGTTCCTCCCATGGTCAGATGTAAGTGTTGGGCGGGCCTTTCTGATATGGTTCATTCCATGGTCAAATATAAGTGTTGAAGATGATGAAGACCTACCTAGAGGCTAGGCCTACAACCAGCATGAAAAAGGGCTATCTCTGTAGAACTTCCTGTGACGAGAAGAATGAAGAGATAGCACCATTTGATTGAGATAGCGGAAGCAGTGATGATGATGATACAGTGATGATACAGCTTTGATGATGATCTAGACTTGATGATGATCCAGATCAAGTGATGATCTAGACTTGATGATGATCCAAATCTAGTGATGACTTGGCGATGAAGATGACTTGAAGATGAGGATGACTTGATGATGATTCAGATGATACAAAGAAGAAGACTTGTGCTGATAAATTGTGTCGAGAGAATACCTTCCTAGTTAAGAGGGAGTGTTGATGTATTTGTAACTTCGGAATGTATTCACTTGTATATCTTATATATTGTACCCCGATGTTTATTTCGGGAAGTATCTGTAATGTAATTGAGTCATGTCATGCCCCGATGTTCCGATCGGGAGACTCAATAATGTAAACAAGTCATGTAAATTCATTGAGGTTAACCCTTCATTATAAGTCGGGGCAATAGTCCCCAAAATTGAGTCAAGGTTAACCCTCCTTGTTGATCGAAGGGCAAAGTCTCCACAGTTGTGGGGCACCAGGATTATTATACTCTCCTAGAGAAGTCGGCCCTAGTGACTTAATGTCAAGTCGAGTCATTAGCACCCTAGTTGTGGTTACTCAAGCCTACATGAATGATTTAGGATTACTCGAGCCTACATAACTGGGTTAAATGTTAATTGAACGAAAGAATCTAAATAGAGAGTGAGACTCTCTATTTATTATACACACAGTCACTCATTGGGGCACATGAGTGAGAGAGGAGAATCTCTCTCAAATGAGAGAGAGAGAATAGCTGTGGAGATCATCTTTATGTTTTTGGGTTTTACTGTTGCCATTGGTGCTCATTCTATCTATGATGAAGTTGTGGGGTTTTTTGTTTTATGGTTTCCTCGAGGAAAATTCTTTGTGTCTCTTGTATCTTGTGATTTTTGTTGTGCATGTTATTCTCTCATATAAGATCCTATATCATATTGCTTAAATGATAAAAATCTAACACTCTCTGCACCATATCTATGATATAGTGGAAATTGATCTCGATGTTCTTCGACTTGTCATGGAACATAGGGTTCTCTTAAAACTTCACGCAACTCTGATTTTCATAGAAGATACAAGTGACATCCAACTGGAGATCAAATAAGTAAGACATTAGCTTTCGCAGCCACACCGCCTCACAACTAGATGAGCAAGCGACAACATACTCAGTGCCACGCGTGATTGTTTCCTGCTGAACTAGGAGATCATTCCAGATCCCACACTGAAGAAGCAACCCAAAGTGCTCTTCCTGTCAGTGGTGCTACCTTCTCAATCTGAATGAACATAACTGTGTAGGTTAATATTCTGATTTGCATCATATTTGAGCCCATAATCCACTGTACCTTTTAGGTACCTTAGTATATGCTTTGGAGCTATCAGGTGAACATGTACTAGATCCACCAGGAATTGGATCAGGGTGTTCACCACAAAGCATATGTCTGGCCTCACATTCCTCAGGTACATCAATGAGCCAATCATCTGACGATGCATTGTGGAATCAACTGACTCAAATAAGGAATCACTCAAAAGCTTCAAGTTAGATGCCATAGGTGTCGCTATTGCCTTGCAATACAACATTATGAATCTCTTCAGAATCTCCACCGCATACTTTCCTTGACCAAGGAAAATCCCATATGCACTCTGCCACACCTCAATGCTTACGAATTAGTGCATCATACCTAGGTATTTCATCTTGAACTCTGTAGCAAGTCTCCTCCTTGCATCTTAAATGAGTTCCCCATCATCTGTCAGAAACAAGACATCCACATATAATAGGAGTATCACTTGGTCTTCCGTCTTCAACCTTGAAGTAGAGGTTGGAATCCTCTTTACTCTTGGTAAAGCCCAAGCTCATCAGGAATCTATCCGTCCTTTTGTACCATGTCCTCAGTGCTTGTTTCAATCCATACAAGGCCTTCTTCAATTTGCACACATGGGTCTTCTTGTCATGTGTCTCGAATCCCAGTGCCTGTTCCACATACACTTCCTCCTAGACTACCATTCAAGAAAGTTGTCTTGACATCCATCTAGTGTATTTTCCATTTCATAACTGCTGGAAATGCAAGTATGGTCCTATTGGAATTGTACCTTTCCACGGGTGCAAATGTCTCTTTGTAGTATATTCCTTCTTTCTGTGATAAGCCTCGTGCAATGAACCTTGGCTTGCACTTATCTATTCTTCCATTTGCAGCATGCTTGATATTGTAGATCCACTTTGAAGTCATGACATACCTCTTCTACGGTCTTGAAACTATCTCCCAGAAATCATTCTTCATGATCGACTAATATTCCTCGATCATAACATCCTTCCATTATTTTTTTTCTATAGCCTCTTCATAGGTGTAAGGTTCTTTGTCAATGATGTCACACAGCAGGGCCACATAGCTATTGTAAGGATTTTCCCTCTTTCTCTCTCTATGTATTCCTTCTGGAGCGCCATACCTTTCATATTCTCGTACGAGCTCCTGTTCCCATGCTGGTTTCCTCTTGTGGGAGTCCTTCTCGAGGATTGTCTCTACTGATTCTTGTAGTTCCATCATGTCATGATCTTCATGGTATTCTAGAATTTCCTCTCCAATTTCCATATCTTGGACTCTCATCTCTTCAGGTTCCTTGACCTCTTGAATAGACGTCCTCCTGGATCTAAAGTATGTCGAGTCTTCATCAAAGGTTACATCTCTAATGATGTCAATTGTCTTAAATCCTGGGAAGTATATTCAGTAGGAATTTGATGTCTCACTGTATCCTACAGATATACCCTTCTTCCCAGAAGGATCAAGCTTGGCCCTTTTCTCCTTTGGGATATGTATGTACACCGGGAAACCAAATATTCTCATATGGATGAGTTTTGGTTTCTCTCCTGAGAAAGCCTCTTCAGGAGTCTTGTTGTTAGGTACTTGATAAGGAGTACGATTTTGTACATACACAACTATTCTTGCTACCTCTGCCCAAAGGTGCATAGGAATATCTTGGTCATGCAACCATTGCTCTTGCTAATTCCATGATGGTTTGGTTCTTTCGTTCCTCAACCCCATTCTGCTAAGGATTGTATGAAGTGCTTGACTCCCTCTTAATCCCGGAATCTCTATAAAGTTCCTTGAATTCTTTCGAAGTAAATTATCCACCATTATCTGACCATAGAATCTTCATCTTCCTATCAGTATGGTTCTTGACCAAGGCTTTATATTCCTTGAACTTAATGAAAACTTCACTTTTCCCTTTCAATAAATATATCCAAGTCTTACGTGAGAAATAATCTATAAAGGAAACATAGTACATATACCCACTTAATGAGTTAGAAGACATGGGTCTAGATAAGTCTGAGTGTACTATCTCCAGTATTCCTTTGGCCTTTCTCTCACTATTGGAAAATGTCTTCTTTGCATTCTTTCCTTTTGCACATCCTTTGTGAATGCCTTCATGCTTTTCCTTTATCTTTGGAAATCCTGAGACTACTTTGCTTGCCATTGGTAGTGCTTTGTAGTGCACATGTGCAAGCCTTCTGTGCCACAGTTTGCTTGGTTCAATTGACTCATGAACCAATGCTTGTTTAGGCTATCCCTTTAGCTTGTACACACTGCCATCTTCTTCTCCAATCACTGTTGCATCCTCTATTGTATTTCTTCTAGGCCACATCAGAACTTGGCCATCGAAAAATGCAACCCTATTTCCCTTTGCATATAGTGCAGTGATGGAGAGAAGATTCTTCTTTAATCTTGGAACATATAGCACATCCTCCATATTTAAGGATTTACCAGAGTCAAGCTTGTATGAAGCTTCTTCACTCCCTTTTATGGGGTATTGATAATCATCCCCAAGTTCCACCTTATGTGGTGACTCATGTTCAGACATATTGACGAATGATCCCTTGTATCCCGTCATGTGTTTAGAAGCTATACTATCCACAAGCCAATCATTGCTTCCATGTGAGATAGTGCTAGCAAGTGTCGAGATTATCACATACTCTTCATCCAAATCATCCTTATCTTGTTTGAACCCTTTTTTTGTTGGTTCATCATCTTCAACAATATGAGCATGGTGTTTCTTTTTCCTAATGGGACAATCTCTTTCAAAGTGTCCCTTTTCATCACAAGTATAGCATCAAACATTGGATGGATCTCTTTTGGTCTTCTTTTGTTTCTTTTCCTTCTTCTTGTTGTGATGAAAGTTCTCCTTCTTCTCCTTCTTCTTGAAGTTATTCCTGGCCTTGAACTGTGAGAGCTTGATCTTTAGTTTCTCCCATATTATCTTCTCTTATCACAAGTTGATCTTCTTCTTGTGCACATTCTTCTCGGACTCTGTTGAAGGAGATCAACCTCCTTCTTGCACAAATCCATTGAATGAACGAGTCCCATGATCTAGGGAGACCATTTAACGTAGTCATTACAATTTCTCCTTCTTCTACATTCTCTTCAACTGCTTCAAGTTGTTCTTTGATTTGACCAACCCTTGTGAATTAAGACCATATAGTCTCGAAGTTCTGTATCTTCACATTCTTCTACTGGTTCCTCAAAGTCATCTTCCGGTTGATGTTCTTTCCTTCAAACATATTTGTCAAATCATCATATACTTCCTCCGATTTCTTGAATGAAGACACATGGGGGATGATGCGATCCTTAATAGAATCTGCAATGATTCTCTTGGCCTTAACCATGCTTCTCTTATGAGTAGCCTTAGCCTCATCTCCCTCTGGTTCTGGAACTTCTCTAGTGATGAACTGATCCAAGTCATTTTCTTCAAGGATCAGGGACATCCTATACTTCAATGCTCAGAAGTTATCAACCCCTCCAAGCTTGTCCTGAAGCTGAGTATGATGAGTCATCTTTTCAAATGAGAACCTCAAATGGAAATAACAAATATTTAGATCTTATCGATTTGAGGTGTCCTACTTGGTTCCAGAGTTGGTTGACCTAGGGTTTGTTAGAGAAACCCTAATTTTCCAAACTTGGAGTTTGGGAATTCTGTTTGGACAGAAAGACGCGCCTCCTTGAGGCGAGTTTCTCAACAAGGTCATTTTTTGAAAATTGAGGTGGGAAGCCTCCGAAACTTGATGCCCTAGTTCCTCCCGACAATGACAGGGTCATAAATGAACTTCTTTAACTTTGAAACTGGTTCCACCAAAAGGTGTGCCCTACTAAGGCGAGTTAGCCTAGCCCTCTTTTCTTGATCAGAGAACACCTTGAACTAGGAAGCCCTAGTTTCTGCTGTTGTACAATGCCTTCTTTCAGAGAGGCTCTGATACCATGTTAGTTTTTCTTTTGATCTAATTAGTATCTAAGATCTTTATCTGAAAGAATAACAAGTACACCAAGATGCATAAGATATAAAAGATACACGAGACACACATATTTGCACCGGGGAAACCATAAAGGAGAAAACCCTGCAAACTTCCTCAAAATAGTAAGATGATCAAACCCAATAATAATAAGTATTCAACAGATATCTATCTCTCCTCCTTTGTCTCTCTCTCTCTCTCATATGAACTTGAGAGTGTGAGATGTGTGTAAATGAGGAAGAGTGCCTCCCTATTTATACCTTTCAAGTGACTAACCAAACATGAGACCGGGGCCCACTTGTCTTCCCTAACATGGCCGACTTCTCCTAGAGAGACTCCAAATAGACATTACATGATGTTACACTAGGGACTATTGCCTTGACTTACAATAGAGGTTGTACCTCAAGGTCTAGACATAATTAAGACATCCCACAAGGAGGTAAGCACATCTCCAATGGGGGTACAACAATATACAATGATAATATACATCAAGATATCTTTCGAAGTTACAAATACATCAACATTTCTTTCTCAGCAACACTGCTTTGGGCAACCTCTCCTTCTATTATGCCATGTTTGTCTCCTCCATCTTTGTTTGAGAGATCACATCTTTGCATTTCTAAGCTTTGCTTAATGTAGTGAGCATGTCTTTAACATAAATTTTATAGTCTGTAAAAATCATATAGACTAATGAAAGAACATTAAAATTTAACAAGGTTGTGTATATTTTAGTATGATTAATATGACTTGAATTTACTTTAAATAATTAATATATTATATATATAATATTATAACAATAATTATCATTATCCATAAAGTATACAAGTTTATATTTTTATTTAAAAAAAATATTTATATTTATCATTAAATTTCAATATCCTTTAAATAAATCATTTAAAAACCACATATATATATAATTTACCAAACTTTCAAAATCTTATCAACTCCATTATATCAAAATTCCATCCATTATGTAGTCGAGGTTCTATATATATTCCGTGTATAGTTGTATTATTAAAGTGCTACATGTGAAAGGCCCCACCTTTATTATCATAATTCATATTTATCTAGAAATTCCCATTCCTTGTACTTTGCTTTGATGTCAAGTAATCACATTTTGAGTGTCCCTAGTGATCTTTTCGAAACTTTCCTAAGCAAATCACTTATTTTTATCAAATCTCAATACAACTAAATCATGTCAAGAGAGCTAAATTCAATACTTTATTTCTCATGTTGGGTCGAACCAACATGATAAAAGACAAAATAGTTATTTCTTGGAAAGCATTTTGCTCACATTTATATTGGAATATAACCATAATAAATAAACATAAAACCTAACGAACAAAATAATATAATAATAGTTTAAAATAAAACATAAATAGAGAAGCTCAATTTATTCCATTTTTAAATAAAAATAAATAACATAATATATTTTTCTTTCGACATATTAAATAATAAAAAATAAAATTCAACTTTGCTTTTAATCAATTGGATATGTGTAACGCTACTTAACGTAACATACATAACGTTGTGCACAAAAAATAAAATAAAAGTGATAATTAAATATTTTGTAAACTCATAAAAAAAATGAAAACCAAATAAAAAACAATTAAAAAATCTAAACATTTATAAAATATAATTTTTAAATTAAATAAAAAGTCATTAGAAAAATAACATTTCAAGAAATTGGATGCCTCTTGATGTTTGATAGACTCACGTTTACGATGATTTTATCCTGGTAAATAAGAAAATAAGATATCATTTAAATACAATAATATAATAATACCACTTAAACAAGAGTAAAATATACAATTCTTTTCAATTAATTTGTATTTAAAATGACTAACTTATGATAAAATAATGGAACTAAATTGATAGTATACATTTTAAAATTAAATAATAAGAATATTTAACATATTGATAATTAATTTATCGTATTAAAGACAAAGATGATGTAAAGAACTTTCACAAGTTTTATAGTGAAATAGGAAGTTGGTCAATTCCTAAATTATCGTGGGCAGAAAGGATTTGCTATCTTTGTGAATCTACGAGGGTTGAGGATGAAAATCACTTTCTCTTAGAGTGCCTTGTTCACACCCACATTGGATCTTAGAATCATAGTATTTGTTATAATACAAACCTTTCTAACTTCCTAACTTGCTAAAATTACAGTGAACTAGGAAAACTTCTCTCTAAGCTTTTTGAGCATAAGAATACAATTTTAAAACAAACTAGATAATTATTCTCTTCTTTCTTCTTAGAGTTCGATAAACTAAAGTTTATTTCAATAGATATTAATAATCATCATCATAATAATTTTTATTGAAAAAAATAAATATTATATATATTTTTTTAATAATTAAAAAAATAATTTTAATAATAAATTGAAATACTCTAATTCATAACTTAGTTTATAAGACTATTTAAAAGCATAAAAGCATAAAATTATCCAATTATAATGATCATATCAAACTGATTATTAGAGCCCTTGTAATAAAACATTGTTGATGTAATGTTGAATTTGCATTTAGCATTGCCCTACCATCGATGCCCGATGATGACATGAGGCTTTCTATTTTCCATCATCTTAGTGCTTCCATAAACTCTACACTCAAAGATTGGCATGTGACATGCCATTATTTCGTGACTAAATATTATGTGTTGATGGTCTTTGATTGTGTCACGCCCCTCATTTAGGATAAGGTGTTTGAGTGTGGTTTCCCTCGTTGGGTGTCCAATGCTTCGACAATGTCCATTGGTATATTTGTCTAGATCAAAATTCTCATTATTTGTTATTGTCTAGTATTATTGGGTTCTTCAATTGTAATTTTTTTATTATTGATATTGAAAGGAGGGTTACTTGGTCTAAATTTTCATTATTGACAGCAAGTTGTAAGTTTAAATACAACAACATGGGCCATTTATAAAAGAAATTCTTTCTCTCTATCATTATGACAATAACTATCATTACACTTGCCAATATAAGTCAAACTTTCAATGTTTAAATATAAACTCTAGATAAGAACTTCTCTAAACAAGAGAATATAGTTTCAAGGTCTTAATTCAATTAAGAAGTAGTGATGAACAATGTGCCCCATAACACATTTACATGATTGTGACAATCAAGCATGAATGCCATAACCAATTCACAATAAGAATAAACACTTATTTTACATACTATCTTTGTTTGATAAGTTCAGTAATTATCTATCTGTGTCAACTACCCAAAATACCTTAGATAGAGGTCTTGTTCTCTTCTCCAAGAGTGCAATCATAAGGTTTAGGGTTAATGTCCTTAATCTCATGCATGTATTTCATTACACAATGATTAAAAGTGTGATACCATGATCATCAAGGTTATTAAAAACACGAGGAAATGATTCTTTTATTTACAGGATTCTTGCTTTGCCATTCACCTAGGCATGGTTACACAAATGACATTAAAAATTAAGCATAAGCACCACAACTAGCCTTAAGGCCAAAAACATGTTATTATAATTATGAATGTAGATTTCCACAATTATTCACAAACATAGATTAAAAAATTGGAATTTTTTTTTTTGGGGTATATTCCAAAAATATTTATCTATTAACATGATATAATCATCATATTATAGATGTAAATACCTCACAACAATCCTTAGGATCTTTCAGAATAGATACACCACAATCTCTGCATAGCATTCACATGTTTTTAGGGGTATGTGTAGATTAACTATCTCCTTCCTTGAAGAGACCAATGTAAGACCAAATCATGGTACAAACCAACTTGATAATCAACATATCCATTTCAAATAACCCCTAAAGAACATTCACATAAGAAACCAAAACTTTACATGACAACAAACCCCATTTGTGGTTTGTTTAGGTTATGGGGCCAATTATATAATCAACATATCCATTTCAAATAACCCCTAAAGAACATTCACATAAGAAACCAAAACTTTACATGACAACAAACCTCGTTTGTTTAGGTTATGGGGGTTTTGAGTAGACCTTTCTTCAAAAAGGAAAATGTTAGTAAAGAAAATATATTGAAGTCATTCAATAAATCATAAGACATCACTAAATCATATAATGGGTTACATTCATGATTTCTTATAGTTATCACTCCTTCAAATACTCACTTCAACCATTAACTTATGTATTTGTAACTTCAAATACTCACTTGTTGACGTATTTGTAACTTCGGAATGCATTCACTTGTATATTTCATATATCGTACTTCATTGGTCCCCGATGTTCCTACCGGGAGAATCATTAATGTAATCAAGTCATGTAAAGTCATAGAGATTAACCCTCCTTGTTGATCGGGGGGCAAAGTCCCCACAGTTGTGGGGCACTAGGGTTATTAGACTCTCCTAGAGAAGTTGGCCCTGATAAGTGATTGTCAAGTCGAAAACTAGTATAAATAGAGAGTGAGACTCTCTATTTGAAACACACACTCACCCAGCTATAGCACATAGGTGAGAGAGAAGAAGCTCGCTCAAGTGAGAGAGATATAACAACTATTGGAGATCATCTTTTTGTCTTTGGGTTTTACTGCTGCCATTGGTGCTCATTCTATCTCTGAGGAAGTTGTGGGGTTTTCTCCTTTAAGGTTTCCCCGAGGAAAATATTTGTGTCTATTGTCTCTTGTGATTGATTTATGTGCATGTTATTCTCTCAGATAAGATCCTAATATCATATTGCTTAAATGATAAAAGTCTAACATGGTATCAGAGCTAACTTGAGAAGAAGACACTGTGAAATTGCAGAAACTAGGGATTCTTACTTTTTGGGTCTCTCTCCACAATCCATCAACAAAATGAGGCTAGGATGACTCTCCATTGAAGGGCGCATCTTTCTGTCAAAGTAGAATATGATTCTGAGCATTTTCAGTTTTTGACCTACCACTACATCGAGAAATTAGGGCTTCTCATAGAAGAGGAATTTTTTAGTGATCCCAGCATAAGATTGATCTCCTCATCAAAATCGAAGTTTAGAAACAAAAATCGAGGTTTTTGGTTAGGTATAACTCCAGGAAAGTTAAACCCTAATTTTCCCTGGAACCAGAAAACCAGTACTGCAGAAGATCAGCTTCATATCCAATTTTAGCTTCTCAAATTGGTAAGATCTAAATCTTTTGTATTTCCATTTGAGGTTCTTAGTTAAGATGTCTCATCACACCAAGCTTGATGAAAATATTGAGGGAGATGATAACTTCCGAGCATGAAAGTATAAGATCTCACTAGTTCTTAAAGAAAATGAATTGGACTCCTACATCAGTGGAGAGGTTCCAGTTCCAAAGGGAGATGAGGCTAAGGCCTTACACAAGAAGAACTTGATCAAGGCCAAGAGAATTATTGCTAATTCAATCAAGGATCACCTCATACCACAGGTGTCCTCCCTAAAGACACCTAAAGAGATGTTTGATGCCTTGACCAAGCTATTTAAAGGGAAGAACATAAATAAGAAGATGACATTGAGAAATCAATTGAAGAATATGAAGATCTAGAATGCAGAGACCATACAGTCATACTTTACAAGGGTCTCCCAGATCAAAGAACAACTTGAAGCAGTAGATGAAGAAGTAGAGAATGCAGAAATTGTGATGACCACCTTGAATGGTCTCCCTAGGTCATGGGACTCTTTCATTCAAGGGATTTGTGCTAGAAGAAAGCCAGTCACCTTCAGTAGACTGTGGGAGGAATGCTCACAAGAAGAAGCTCAAATAGTAGCCCGAGAAGAAAAGATGGGAAGTGAAGATGAAGCTCTCATAGTACACTCCAAGAAAAGCAGCAGGGGCTATCATCATCCTAAAGGTAAGCATTCGCACTAGAAAGATAACCCTAGAATATTCCAACTTAGATGTTTTACGTCTTGCGATGAGAAAGGACACTATGCCAGAGATTGTCCTAGAAATAAGAGTAACTCACAAAATAAGAAGGAAAAAATAAAACATCATGCTCACACTGTAGAGGATGACGATCCTCCCAGGAAAAGAGTCAAACAAGAAAGTGAGGATTCTTCAAGTTATGAAGAGTATGTTCTGATTTCTACCCTCACAGGAACTGTCACACATGGAAGCAATGATTGGCTTATAGACATTGGGGCTTCCAAACACATGACAAGATTCAAGGAATATTTTGTGAAACTATTCGAACATGAATCAGCCCACAAAGTAAAACTTGGAGATGACTACCAGTATCCCATAAAAGGTAGTGGTGAATCCTCCTATAAGCTAGACTTTGGAAAGTCTATGAAGATGAAGGATGTCTTGTTTGTACTAGGAATAAAGAATAATCTCCTCTCCATATATGCATTGGATGCAAAAGGCATGAGGGTTGCATTTGTAGATGGCCAAGTCCTTATGTGGCCAAAGGCAAAGACTATAGATGATGCAGTAGTGATTGGAGAGCAAGAGGGAGGCTTATACAAACTAAAGGGCCAACCAGAACAAGCATTGGTCCATGACTCAGTAGATCCAAGTGAACTATGGCATAGAATTCTTGCACATGTGCACTATAGGGCACTACTACTTGCAAGCAAAGCTGGTGAAGGTCTTCCAGAAATACAGGAAAAGCATGAAGGTGTTTGCAAAGGATGTGTGAAATGAAAGAACACAAAGAAGACATTTCCAAGTAGCGAGAGTAAGGAAAAATGAATCTTGGAAATCATCCACTCCGATGTCATCCAGTTCATTGAGTGGGTATGTATAATATGTTTCTTTCATTAATGATTTTTCTAGGAATACGTGGATATACTTCTTGAAGAAAAAAGATGAAGTATTCAACAAGTTCAAAGAATTCAAAGCCTTTATCGAGAACCACTCAGAAAATAAAATCAATACTTTTCGATCAGACAATGGTGGAGAATTCACATCATATGAATTCAAAGAATTATGTATAGATTCAAGGATTAAGAAGGAGTTGACCACTCCATAAAATCCAAAACAGAATGGGGTTGCAGAAAGGAAGAATAGAACGATTATGGAAGCTGTGAGGGCAATGCTTCATGATCAAGATCTTCCCATGCATCTATGTGTAGAAGCTGCTAGGACAACTGTGTATGTACAGAACCATACTCCACATAGAGTACTTGAGAACAAGACACTTGAAGAAGTATTCTTCTGTAAGAAACCAAAAGTCAGTCATCTCAGAATATTTGGTTTTCCAGTGTACATACACATTCTGAAAGAAAAGAGGAAAAAATTAGATCCTTCAGGAAAGAAGGGTATATTCATGGGATATAGTGAAAGCTTACAGAATATACTTCCCAGGATTAAAGAAGATAAACATCAGCAAAGACGTGACATTTGACAAAGACTCAACTTACAACAAATCCAGAAAGAGAGCTATTGAAGACCTTGAAGAAGCAGAAGCACCCATAATTCAAGATAGAACTATGAATGATGCAACTCAAGAAGAAGATCAAGAAATAGAAGAACCCCAGGAACCTGCAAATCCACCATAGGAAAAGAATCCTCATAAGAGGAAACATACGGGTACGAGAGGCTATCCAAGGTGTAGAAAGATATGGGGCTCCAGAAGAAATGCACAAAGAGAGGAAAATAACTAGGTCCTACTCCGGTTATGTAGCCCTATTATGTGACATCATTTATAAAGAACTTTCCAACTATGAAGGAGCGACAGAGAAGAAAGAATGGAAGGATTCTATGATCGAGAAGTACCAATCGATCATGAAGAATGATGTATGAGATGTTGTCCCAAGACCAGAGGGGAAGTCTGTTGTGACTTCCAAGTGGATCTACAAGATCAAGCATGATTTATATGGCATCATAGAGAAGTCTAAAGCAAGATTTGTGGCTCATGGCTTCTCCCAGAAAGAAGGAATATATTATGAAGAAACTTTTGCACTTGTAGCCAGATACACTTCCATCAGATGAGTAATTTCTCTTGCTGTAGTGATGAAATGGAAGATACACCAGATGGATGTCAAGACCTCTTTCTTGAATGGTGTAGTGGAATAGGAAGTGTATGTGGAGAAGCCACTCACTTTTGAGACACATGACAAGGAAACTCATGTGTGTAAATTGAAGAAAGCCCTGTATGGTTTGAAACAGGAACCCAAGACATGGTACAAAAAGAATGAAAGCTTCCTAACTAGTTTGGGATTTACCAAGAGTAAAGCAGATTCCAACCTTTACTACAAGGTTGAATAAGGGAGCCCAGTGATACTCCTACTATATGTAGATGATCTGTTTGTAACAGGTGAGGATGGGTTGATTGTGGACACGAAGAGGAAGCTTGCTGCTGAGTTCAAGATGAAGGACTTGGGTATGATGCACTACTTTCTAGGCATGGAGGTGTGGCAAAATACAGATGGAATCTCCCTAGGACAAGGGAATTATGTAGTATAGATCCTGAAGAGGTTCAGGATGATGGACTGCAAGGCCATGACCACAACTATGGAATCGAACCTGAAGCTATTGAGTGATTCTTCAGCAGAGTCGGTTGATGCTACGATGTATCATCAGATTATTGGGTCCTTGATGTACCTTATGAATACAACCAGATATTTGCTTTGCTGTGAACACATTCAGCCAGTTGCTGACAGATCTGAGACATGTTCACCTGATTGCTGCAAATCATATCTCGGGGTACCTGAAGGGTACAGTTGATTATGGGCTCAAGTATGAGGTGAATCAAAAGATTAACCTAGAAGGTTATGTGGATTTGGATTGGGTAGGTAGTGCCATTGATAGAAAGAGAACTTTGGGGTGCTGCTTCAGTATGGGATCATGTGTGATCTCTTGGTTTAGCAGGAAGCAATCCTGTGTGGCACCGAGTACAACCAAAGTAGAGTATGCTGCAGTTTGTTCAGCTAGTTGTGAGGTAGTGTGGTTGAGGAAGCTACCATCTAATTTGTTTGATCTCCAGTTGGATGCTACTTGTATATATTGTGACAACCAGAGTTGTGTGAAGTCGTCAAAGAACTCGATGTTCCATGAAAAGTCGAAGAATATCAAGATCAAATATCACTATATCAGGGATATGGTGCAAAGAGGAGTAGTGAAGCTCCAGTATGTTGTGACGGACGAGCAGATAGCTGATGTGTTGACCAAGCCATTAGCCAGAGTGAAGTTTGAGTACTTTAGGGAGAAGCTAGGTGTTCTCTAGATCGAGGTTCCTTCCAAGGGGAAGTAATGAGTCCACGAGCCCTTTTGACATGGTGGTAGGATTGGTTCCTCCCATGGTCAGATGTAAGTGTTGGGCCCTTCTAACATGGTGGTAGTATTGGTTCCTCCCATGGCTAGATGTAAGTGTTAGGCCCTTCTGACATGGTGATAGGATTGGTTCCTCCCATGGTAAGATGTAAGTGCTAGGCCCTTCTGACATGGTGGTAGGATTGGTTCCTCCCATGGTTAGATGTAAGTGCTGAGCCTTTCCTCGGATGGTAGATGGTGTGTCCTACCATGCCGATGGATGTAAGTGCTGGGCCTTTCCTCGGATGGTAGATGGTGTTTCCTACCATGCCGATGGATGTAAGTGTTGGGCCTTTCCTCAAATGGTAGATGGTGTGTCCTACCATGCTGATGGATGTAAGTGTTGGGCCTTTCCTTGGATGGTAGATGGTGTGTCCTACCATGCCAATGGATGTAAGTGCAGGGCCTCCTGTGGTCGGATGTAAGTGATGGGCCTCCAATGGTTAGATGTAAGTGTTGGGCATTTCTGGCATGGTGGAAGGTTGGGCCTTCCATGGTTAGATGTAAGTTCTGGGCCTTTCTGACATGGTGGCAGGCTAGGCCTCCCATGGTCAGATGTAAGTGTTGGGCCCTTCTGACATGGTGATAGGATGGGCCTCCCATGGTTAGATATAAGTGTTGGGTGGGCCTTTCTGACATGGATGCTGGATGTGTTCCTCCCATGGTTAGATATAAGTGCCGAAGAAGATGGATATCTACATGGAGGCTAGGCCTACTACCAGCATGAAAAAGGGCTATCTCTATAGAACTTCCTGTGACGAGGAATAGAATTGAGAGATAACACCATTTGATTGAGATAACGGAAGCAGTGATGATGATGATCCAGTAATGATCCAGCTTTGATGATGATCCAGTGATGAAGACTTGTGCTAATGAATTGTGTCTAGAGAATACCTTCCTAGTTAAGAGGGAGTGTTGATGTATTTGTAACTTCGGAATGTATTCACTTGCATATTTCATATATTGTATTTCATTGGTCCCCGATGTTCCTATCGGGAGAATCATTAATGTAATCAACTCATGTAAAGTCATAGAGATTAACCCTCCCTTTTGATCGGGGTGAAAAGTCCCCACAATTGTGGGGCACTAGGGTTATTAGACCCTCTTAGAGAAGTCAGCCCTGATAAGTGATTGTCAAGTCATAAACTAGTATAAATAGAGAGTGAGACTCTCTATTTGAAACACACACTCACCCAGCTATATCGCATAGGTGAGATAGAAGAAGCTCGCTCAAGTGAGAGAGAGAAAAACAGTTGGAGATCATCTTTTTGTCTTTGGGTTTTACTACTACCATTGGTGCTCATTCTATCTTTGAGGAAGTTGCGGGGTTTTCTCCTTTATGGTTTCCTCGAGGAAAATATTTGTGTCTATTGTCTCTTGTGATTGATTGTTGTGCGTGTTATTCTCTCAGATAAGATCCTAATATCATATTGCTTAAATGATAAAATATAACATAAATCATATAATGGGTTCCATTCATGGTTTCTTATAGTTATCACTCCTTCAAATACTCACTTCAACCATTAAAACCCAAAATTAATCAAAGGAGGCCCAAATAAGAAACTACATGACATGGCCACATGTATTGTGAGGGGAGGTGATATACATTAAGGTTTGACTATGGGTTTCCCATGGACAACTAGAGCTCATATTGCTACTATCCTTCACAAAAGCTGCATGCATATCCTAAAATGCATACTAAAATTGGAAATTTGACTTTTTTAAGTTACATGAAGTCTTCTAATTAAAATTGTTATTTGTACAACATCATGAGTCATTCTATGGACTTGTGTTGTATCAAGTCCTATCTATATCCTCATGTATTGAGGCGGGATGCTAGTACTGTAGTCTTGTATTGTATGAAGACTGTAGACTTGTGTTGTATCAAGTCTGGACTTGTGTTGTATCAAGTTAATGATTCTCATAGATGGTACCCTATGAGATGGATCTCCAATTGTGGAGATGATCTTGTGTTGTATCAAGATTGAAGTCTTGTGTTGTATCAAGACTGTGGACCTCCATTTGTTGAGTTAAGGCATACTTTACTTGGTAAAGTGGTTATACTATGTGATATATTACTAGTCATGGTCATTGAGTGCTATAAGTCTCCTTTAGGTATTAGCTACCCCTAGAGTGAATTACTTTAGCATATGGCTATATGACATGGGGTAATATATATGATCATCGATATGTGTGACAATTACATTGAGTATGATATGATAATATGGATACATAAATAATACACATATTTACCATGCAATAAATGATTAATGATAATGAGATAAGCATAGAGAAAGAGAAAGGATTCGAATTGTCGATGTATGCCTCCAAGTGAACTCAAATTGTAAAGGCTTCAGTAAATCCTCAGTTGTAATAAAGCATGCATAAGTTAAATAGAAATATCCATGAAAAAGTTAATAATAGAATGTTGCATGGATGACACTAAAAGTGAAGCAATGATGCCACTAAGAGTGAAGCATTGTGACTCTCAGTCAGTCTCCTAAATTTGTGGTCATGCATTAAGTTGAAGATAGAGTCCAGTTCAAATCCAGTTAGCTTTCAGTTAAATATATTCTTGGAAGGTATGGTGTATGTATTGTGCATGGAGAAGAATCCAAGGAAAATGACTTAGCACTAGTGCAAGAAGGGTGCTAATGTTTGCAAGGAGAGAATCCCATGCACCAGTGTTAATGATCCTCTAGTAAATTTGAATTTTTAATGCATAGATGGCTAATTCTAATGCATCCATTCCCTAGGGTTTGCATGACATTTGTTCTAACTTGTTATTAAAGTGTTGGACACTTGTAAAGTTCATTACAATTGATGTATTGAATCTCTCCTATCAACTACTGAGGTGATATCTCTTATCGGGAAATCTTTAATGTGTTGTAAACCATTCTCTGCAAATCTATGATACAACCAAACTCGATTGTTCAATTAAGAAGCAAATCCGACTTCCATATTTGCTGCTATATATATATATATATATATATGAATATGAAATAAATAGATAAATGATATTACATTACAAGATATGCCCTCCTTAAATATAGCTTGGGCACCAATATTTGAAGAGTCGCAACGCTTAATTTTATATCTAAATATTAATTATTAATATTTATTGTTATTAATAATGATTTATTATTAATTATTATGTTCATTACATTGCCTCCCTCTTTAAGGGCAACTTTGTCCTCATAGCTGATTTTACTGATATCAACTTTATTGTGGATTTGTGTTGAAGGGCTAACTTGAGATGTGTATTCTGGATCTGTTCCTTTCTCTGGATGTGAGCCTATACCTTTATGTTGTAATTTTTTCTGTTTGAGTGGCGAGTTTTTTAATCAATACAACTTGTAATTATTTGTTTTCCATATTGTCTTTTGGATTTTGTTTATTAGTAATTGTGGATCTTCATTACCAACACATTTGTGTTGTATCAATTCTTTCATGATGACTATTTTTAAGGATAAATGTCTTTTTTCATGGTCTTCTTTTCCAAAAGTGAATTCAATTATAATACTTCCACTTTTTGTATTGGTGGTGGATCCAATAGTGGAATCATTTTTAAGGGATACCCTTTGATATTGGAATTCAAGGTGATGGTCATTCTTAAGTGTTTGTAGTTTGAAGACATCAATGTGATCCTTCACACTTTCATCAAGCCATATTATTGTAGATTGATTATGTCTTACCGCCTTAGTGAGTGTGTACTTTAATTCTAATAATTTCAAAGATGTGTGGCGGTTATCATAGATATGACACACATCTGAACTAACGTCAACGTGATCGAAAATATCTGGGTCTTGTACTGGTTTTCTATGAATCATAGACTCCATGATTTCTTTATCAAAAGGAATTTTAAGATCCCGCATTCTTGATTCCCACATGATTGCATCCAAATCTTCAATTTGAGAGAAACATAAATTTTGCTCATCTGTAGTAACTTGCTCAATGGGACTTCATAACCATGTGGATGTAATAAATTTTATGTCATCTGCCTTACCAACATTAGGCCCATTATCATATTCATTGTTTTTTGGAATGTAAGCGATAATTGAAAAATACAAGACTTTTGCATCACTATCTACATTTGTGTTAGTAGAACCATGACTAGTCTTCCCATGTACTTTAAGTAGATATCGATTGCTTCTTGTTGTTAGTGTGGTTTCATGGAATTTCTTAATTGTTAGAGTTCCCTACCAATATTCATTGGGGAAATTTGAGAGTATGTATTTTTCATGTTGTCGCCTTCTATTGCAAGCTTTTATATGGACATAGATTCCAACTTCATCAATAAGTTCAATAGCTTTATTTTAAAAAAATGGTGGAGAACAATCTGCAAGTTCTTTTTCATTCTCTTTGTTCTCTCCAAATATAGTATTATCATTTTTTTCTTCATGATGCTTAGCAAGAGAATTTTGGGTTGCATTTGGCATGTCAATAGTTACTAGAGGTCCATAATTTGTAGCTTCAGAATCCATAATTGGTGGATGTTGATCTAATGTAGATGCATGCTCTTTCACCTTGTTGTTGTCTTTTTCTTCAGTACCTATAATAGATTCCTTATTTTATTTTCCTCATCTTATGTGCATATGTCTTCTTTTGGATACAATAGGGGTGATGATGTGGAGATACTGGATGAAGTGATCGACATGTTCAAATTGCTTCATATTTTGCGGTGATTTGTATTTTCCATCATCTTCATGATAGTGTCCATTTTGTCATTCAACCTTATCTCCATTTTTTTGAAATGTTCATTTTAATTTCGTCATGGTCCTAGTCTTGGTTATGTGGGGTGTATATTTGGATACACTCTTGGCTTGGTATAAAGACAGGGTAGCTAAAAGTCTTGGGTGAAACTAATTAATTAATAGTAACTATTATATTTTTAAGAATTATTATAATCAATGGGTAGGAATTAATAAAAATAATGAATATAATAATTATTATATTTAAATATTTTTATTATAATTTGAATTGTGAAATTTTAATAAAACCAAAGGTGTGGCGAGGCGACAAGAGTGTAGTGAGAAAGTTGTGTGGAGTTAGAGGAGTGTGATAGACTAAGGGAGGTGAGCAGAATGAAGCATTGAGAATGAAGGGAACGGGAGTGCGGGGAAGGATGAGAGGAGATGGCAGTGATGGAGATGGTGTGGGGAGAGAGCATTAAGGGAATATATGAAAGAGATGAAGAAGAGGAATGAGGAGTCGAACCAGAGTTCACCGAGGAGCCAGACCGCTATGATACCAATGATATAACTAAACCTGGTTGTTCAATTAAGAAGCTAATCTGACTTCCATATTTGCTGATATATATATGAATATGAAATAAATAGATATCGATATTACATTACAAGATATGCCTCAAATATAGCTTAGGCACATTTATTTGAAGAGTTGCAACTCTTAATTTTATATATAAATATTAATTATTAATATTTATTGTTATTAATCAATATTTATTATTAATTATTATGTTCATTACAATCTATCTATCATAAACAAAGAATTTGCTCGGTTTTTAATCTTCTGTATTTGGAGGGTTTTTCAGGGTATATCTTGTCTCTTATGGATGAATGATTTATTTATGAGATTCAATATATGTGCAGTAATTGATTGATAAAAAATTTAAATTTTAAGCATCTTCATATTTTTCTCAAACACAAGGTATCATAGCATAGGGCATGAAGGAGCTTAGTTTTGTGCAGCAAACTAAATCCTACGTGATCTTGAAGAGTTGAGCAAAAGATTGGGGAGATGACATCGATCTCTGTTAGACTAGAAGAACATATTGACGAAAATTCCAACTTCAACACATGGAAGATGAGAGTATTGAACATTATTTAGGATCATGACCTATATTCCTATGTGGCCATAGTGGTAGAGGATCCTCCATCTAATGCAGGATGAATCTAGAGAAAGTCAATATGCACCATTCCCATCAATATTCTAGGAGACAAATTTCGTGGATCCTTTATGATCAAATCGTGAGGAATCAACCAAAATTGTTCAAAACCCAGTACCCAAATGGGCTCATTTAGCTTATAAGTGACCTAATTTTGAAAATTCAAAACGGTTTTGGAGATACGATCAGACCTTTGAAGATGAATTTTTCGTAATTTTTATTGTGGCCAGTTTTCCAAATTGGACAAATTGTAAGGATTTGTGAATTGGATATTATCATTATCCAATGGATTTTGGGTATAAGAAGAGCCTTATAGGATTAAGAAATAATATAAGGAAGAAGATGATGACCATGGAATGAAGTATTTTCTTTAATGCATAAGAGCACTTGCTCCAGTTTGCATGGGATCCAAATTCCCCACGAAGAGGTTCGCTACCCATTGCATGAGATCAAATTTGCAAGAAAAAGTTGCAGCGAATAAAGAAGATCAAGACTGAGGGGATTCAGTAATATCTGCAAGGAAGAAGAGATCAAGACAGAGACAACAAAACAATAAAAGTTAAGTACTTGTATTTTGTTTATTCATATGCTTTTAATAAATCAGATCTAAATATGGAGATATGTATTCTTGGGATTATGAATTGTGTTATGATGTAACATGTTTAGCATATATGTTGATTGTTTTTATTTTATTGGAAAATAGCAAAACTCATGAAGTATACATGCATGATTGTTCAAGAGATATGAATATAGGGTTGCATGATTATTTATGAGATATGGATATAGGGCTGCATGACTGTTCATGAGATATGAATACATAGTTGCATAATTATTCATGAGATATGAATATGAGGATACATAATTCAATATTTATGAATATTATAATGGGGTTATGATAAAACATTGGTTAAATGCATGTACATAACCGTGTGAACCATTACAAAGAAATTGAAGTATTCATGTTGTTACAACTGATTTTACCACACATGGTGGATCACACCTTTATGGCCTTCCCTATCCCTCCGCAGACTCTTTAGACCCCATGGACCATTTTTGTACCTTTGATGTTTCCAAGATCATCCCTAAAAACATGTCTTTATTTCTATACGCAACTTTTAAACCTGTTCTCGTGTATATACGCGGATTTGACCCTCAAACCCATGTACATCGGGATGTGTGCAAAAGGCCAAATAGTTTTGGAGTTTTCCTTGATGTGGATATGAATCACTTGTCTCTTGGACTTCTATATGCCTTGAGATCGCTCGGATTTGACCTTTCATCACCCCATTGAAGCACTATATAAGGAACTCTTTGGATACATTGAAGGAGGAGGAATTGAAGAGCAAGAAAACTATAGTCCATTGTTGCCAGAGCTTATACTTGAGTCTGCATCCCTTTGTCCCTTGGAGCACTTTGTGTTCTTCCCAAGCTTTCCTTTGCTTGTGAGCTCGCTATCGAGAGATGGAGGATTGAAGTGGTGGAGGCCAAGGTGGAGGACTCAGTTTCTCCGATTCGCAGACGTGCCGATAGAGATTGTCACTATTGTAATCTCTGTTTTATATTAATAGAAATATCTTTTCTTGTCCAATAATGTGTATTTAAATGAGTATTGAATCCATGGATGCTTTTGAATGCTGATATGTTATTGATTGTATATGCTAGAGTAGGTATAACACAATTATATATAGCATGATTGTCTTGTTTGTTGAATGTTGAGAGAGCAAATTACTTATACAAGTGAGAGTGGAAAAGCTCAACGGGGATCTACATCAACCATCCAGAATAAGGTATGTTTCGAGATCCTTTAGTGTTAGATGTTTGGTTTCTCCTGCATATTGGAAAGGATTGATTTCTACGGTTACTCTGTCTGTTGTGGTACCCCAAGCCATAGGAATTTTTCTCCGTAACAGAATTGGCTACCTTCTTGGGGAGGTCCTAGTCATTTCCTTTGGGGGTTTTTATCGACATTCAATGTTATTGAATTGCTCTGATTTCTCTATTTCTGAGTTGGGTCTGGGGGCATGTTTGTCTGGTAGGGTCTAATAGGAGTAAATTTTGTCTAAGCTTGTTCGTTTTACCTTCTTTTTATCTCTTTTTCTTCCTCTACATGAGTTTTGGCTTCACAGTCGTGTGTACATGCGGTTTTTATTTGGATATCCGTGTATATACGCGGGTTTTCTACACACAGTCACGTATGCCTTGAGTTTTGATTTTTAGGGGAAGATCAAGTGTTGCTGGGTGAGTTTTGATGATTGCTGAGTCTCCTTGGATGCTTCTAGAGTCTGTATACACCTCCGTTTATGACCAGAGATGTCTTTTAGTTAGAATTTTTTAAATTGTTCTTGTCATTGCATTTTCTATTTTTTGTTTTGGGATTAGTGCATTAGGTCTCTTTTACCTTGGTGCTTTGCTTGGGTGCTGTCTGATAGTGCTTGCAGAGTCTGGGGGTGGTAGAGTCATTATTTTGCTTCCTTATCTCATTTTAATTCAAAAAGTAAAAAAATATTTGCTTTTTGCATCAAAATGCATTTTTGCATTTTGCATTTTACATGGTACTTGCACTAGGTTTGCTTGGAAAAGTATTAGTCATATTTTCATATAGGAATGATTGCATTTTTCATTTGAAGGAGAATTTTTCATTTCATGTAGTAGCATACCCCATTTTTCATTTGACACAGTGCATTTGCATTGATTTTTAGGTGTGCATTTTACTTCTTGTTGCGTCATAACACCATTAGTTGCACGATCATTTACCATTTTGAGTAATAAGACAATTAAAATCAACGCATAATAAAATGAATTACACTCTTTTCTTTTATAGGGTGCATCAACAAGATTAGGTTTTAGGGTCTTGGAATAGTTCATTGAGAGTAAATTCTCCAAGACCACTAAACAACAACATGTATGTGTCTGTCCAGGTGAGAGTGTGAAATTCCTTGGTATAATTAGTGTTTCTCAGGATGCTCCTCTTACAAGGGAGTTAAGCACGAGGCAGTGTGAGCGATTATTGATTGGGATGATCCCTAGTCATAACTAAGTAGCACCAGAGATATTTCCAGGATTGTATTTGTATTTGGGGGATCTTTCGAGAGTTTCGGGCTTTGCTACCTTGCCCATATGGTCAATCCCGCCTGCGACTGTCTGCCTGAGCATTGATTATATTGAGTTGACCTTAGTTTCCTTACCTAGGTTATCGAGGGGGTACTTTGCAGAGGTTATTTTGTAGGTGTCCCGGCCAAGTTGGGGTCGGACAACATAGTCGCTATATGCGTTGAAGCTGAGGGCCACAATAATTTGTTACAAACCTTTGCTTGTTGTGTATGGGAGTCTCAAGCCTCTCCTAGGTGAGACATACCTACTTCATTCAGGAGCTCACATATATTACCCTTGCTTGCTTGTGATTTGGATTTACATTATTTAGGTGTATGCTCTGTGCACACTAGTTTGCCTAGGGTTTGCGTAATTAGATAGAGTCTTTTTCAATTTTTGATTCATTGTGGATTCAGGCGCGACACTTCGCCATTCTCGTCATTTAACAAGACTTCTGAATTCCACATCTCCTCTTCCTTTGGGAGAGATAAATAGACTGTCCGGGTGGACTACTTATCACATTGATTCAGACATGATGGGAAATCACAAGGATGAGATTACTAAAATGTCCTCTCCACCTCAAGAGGTTGGGGAGGAAGATCCTACTCCTGTATATGATCCTTCACCTAATATACCTTCACATTTCAGATATGATCCCTCATTCGCAGGTCACCGGTATTGGTTCCGGGCGACGAGACTCACCATGAACCCACAAGCACTAGTCATGTTAGTTATGGCATGCCTGATATCCCTATACATGATCCAACACATCATGCCAAGTTAGAAATTGAACCTAACACTACGCCTGGGGGCATTCCCATTCCTTTCCATGCGGAGAGATTTGGGAGCACTAGTCACATTGCACCTTCCATCCTGGTAGTGGAAGCTACCTCACATGTTCGTCCTAGGCCTAATGTTAGTAGTCATATGTGGATACCAGAACCCAGACGAGTGACCATAGGGAATACCACTTATATCCCTTCATGTGTCCCTTCGTCCTCTATTCCTACTCCTTCGAATGCATTTTTGACAACCCTTCCTCCCCCTCATTCATGTGGCCCTTCGGATTGGAATGTTGCTACTAGTCATGTTCATACTGTGACTACTCGTACAATAGTTTCTCAGAGTCAAGCATATCCTGTTGTCTTAGGAGGTCATATTCCTATTTCTAGATCGTCTTATGGTCCATTGCATGGCATTCCCCATATCCCTACTTATGGAGCTTCTCATGGGATATCCCATGGGACATCTTATGGAACTTCTCATGCACCATCTTATGGACCGCAGTATGGACAAAGATATCAACCTTATGGGTATGGGTATCAACAACCCACTTAATCCTCTATTTATGGATTTGTAGCACCGCCTAGTCAAGGTTCACCACATCATAATGCTTCCATGCATCCCTACATGTGTCAAATGGGAGGAGGATATTATGGAAAAGGTCATGGTATTTACAGTATTCAACCTTATATGAACCAAAACTATCAGGGACCGTGGCATAGACCAACTCAACCTAGGATCCCTTTCCTCATAATGTTAAATTTACCTGACTTATCAAGACTAATGAACGATCCGGTATCTTATGACCCAACTTGGCCGGCTGTCCCTACCAAGATTCCCTTGGACATTCCCAAATTCGAGGGAAAACCAAGAGAAGATCCTAGTGAACATGTCACTACCTTTCACCTTTGGTGCTCTTCCAACTCCTTACATGATGACTCAATCCGTTTGAGGCTATTTCAACGCACCCTCAAAGGGCCTGCAATGAAATGGTACATAGAGTTACCAAAGGGGGCATTCATTTTGTTCGATGACCTTGCTATGACTTTCCTCAACCACTTCCATCTACCAGTGCATTACGACGTTGGTACAGAACTCTAGTTGAAATTTCGGCAGGACAAAGCCACACATATCTCGGATCATATCCAAGAGTGACGTAGACGTAAGAGGTTGATTAAAGCTTTCATGCCACCGGAGTTTCTCCTTGAATGGTTCTTTAAATCGTTGCTACCTTATATCGCAAAGGATGTTTCTACATCTGGAGTCCAGAATGAGGAACAAGAAATTTTTAGGGCATAGGAACTGGATTTGATTTATGCTCAATCTAGACTATTATGTGAGATCATACCTAACACTCTACATTTTAGTTTTGATCCCAATATCAAGCCTGGACCACATGCTGATGGCATTGTGGGATGTACAAGTGCCAAACCTACAGACTCGGTTATGAAACAAGTGAGTCAGTTGTCTATTAACCAATCTGTGTCGAGACAAGCTATACCTTTGTCTCAACCCACCCAAATGGTGAGTGTACTTTTCGTGCAATCGTCGGACCAGAAGGGCAACCAGCAGCCCGAAAGGAATAAGAAAAAGGGTAAAACAATCGTAAGGGTGGGAACAAGAACGAAAATGCCAATTTTAATGACAAGAACGACCATAATGCTGGGGGGGACAAGCATTCTAAACATAAGGTTAAGTTTCCTTGCAAATTGTGTATGGATGACCACCTCACTCACTTGTGCCCTCGTATGGAAGACGCCTTGAGGTTCATAGCATAGGGCCTAGCTGTGCTGACCAATCCTTTACCCCATAATAAAAATATGAACTCAAGGACCCATGATCCTCATTCTGCATTGGGTGCAGATCAAAGCCCACCGAAAACCAGTACTGGTCATGGGTGCATCAACATGGTGCGTGCTACTAAGGTTGTGACTCGTGCGAAAGACTATGGTTCGTCACAACTAGACCTTGAGAAAGAACCTCCTCCTACCGAGAGTCCTTTGCGTATTGAAAATCCTATGGATAAACCTGAGAATGTACCTCACATTCCTAAGGGAGTCTTAAAGCGTTCGAGGCACAATCCTAATGCCCAAGCTGCCCAAAAATATTCTGTTATCAAGGATTTGGGCCAAACTCCTTGTGCGATGTCTGCGCTTGAAGTTCTTCAGAGTTGTCCGTCGCAAAGGAAAGCTTTGCTTTCTACTCTTGGGGTGAATGATGATAACTCTTCTCCCATCATCAAATTTGAAACCATGGGACTACAACCTCGCTTTCCTTACTACGTGTCTCTCTTGATTCATGTGGAATGTCTTAACATGATCGTCAAACACACTGTGATTGACGAAGGCGTTGTTGCTTCCGTGATGTCTTTTTCGTGTTGGAAGGGTTTGGGTTCTCCCGAGTTGTCTGAATCTACTACCTTTCTTCTGTGATGGTAGATCATTTCAGCTGCACAAAATTATTCCTTCTCTTAAAGTCTGTTTGGGAGGGAAGACCGTTGCAATCAAGGTCGAGGTGGTTGATGCACCCCTTGATTACAATCTCTTACTGGGTCAGAAGTGGATGTATAGTATGCAAGCCATAGCCTCTTCTCTATTTTGATTTTTATGCTTTCCATTTAATGGGAATATTGTTACGATTGATCAAACATCATTCAAAAATCTGAGTGTTAGTGCATCATCGGGAGCTTCGATCCCGATTATCGACCACTTTCAGCCAGCAACTGGGAGTGTGGGTGTAGGTATGTATCCATCCCTTATGGGGACATTTAGTTGTCTTGCACCTGTCCATATGGTTGGATCTAGCTTCGATGGGGCTTCATCTTCATTGAATTCAGTGTATTTTCACACTTCCCATATGGAAGATCCTTCGATTCTTCCTACACCGAGTCTTTCGAACTAACCTATCGAAATGGACGTGCTGTTGCCTGCAGCAATGATTGCATATCAAGAAAATATTGATTGTGTTGCAGAGCTTAGTCCTTCCTCTTCACGGACGGAAGAGGAGGACCCATATGTGCTGCCTGCATGGGAAGTTGAGTCCTCTCATGCACATGACTGCATTGATAGTGTTTTTCCTTCAGATGAAGCTATTATTGAGGCCATGTCTGGAGTTGATCCACCTTGGGAAGAGTTACATCATAGATCTTATTTTCTTCCCGAGCTTGATTGTTTGGAGCATGAGGAATTTAGGGAGATTCTTAGCGAGAAGATTGGTAGTCTCGTGGTTCCATTAAGCTCTCCGGGTCAGATGGCTGATGGGAACATGGTGAATATATCACATACGATTCCTATCAATATCTCTCCCGATCCTGGCAAGATTGAGAATTTCTATATTGGGGCAGAATGTTCCCATGCTGAGATTCTAAAGTATACTGAGTTGTTCAAAAAGTTTCGTGATATATTTGCTTGGTCATACAAGGAAATGCCATGTATCGACCCTCGTATTGTCGAACATGAAATTAATACCTATCCGAATGCAAATCCTGTTCGAAAACGTTTGCTTGTGGTGAATCTTAGAAAAGAACTCGTGATTAAGGCTGAGATAGAAAAGTTGTTGAAAGCTAGATTTATCTATCCCGTTCCCTTGACAGAGTGGTTTCAAACCTCGTTCCGGTTGATAAGAAGTAGGGAGCGATCCGTATATGTATTGATTTCCACAATTTAAATCATGCATGTCCTAAGGATAATTTTCCCACACCATTTATTGATCAGATTTTGGATGAGTGTGCAGGAAGCGAGGTATTTTCCTTCATGGATGGATTTTCTGGATATAATCAGATTCAAATTAAACCTGAGGATCAACAAAAAACTACATTTATTTGTCCTTGGGGTACGTTTGCATATCAGAAGATGCCTTTCGGTCTTAAAAATGGCAGAGCCACATTTCAGCGGGCTATGACCTTTATTTTTCACGATCTCAAATTGATTATTGAAGTCTTTTTGGATGACCTTGCTGCTCATTCTCGGCTGACAGTGCGTCATTCCTACCATTTGAGATTAGTGTTCGAAAGGTGCCGCCACTACCAGGTTAGGTTAAATCCTCATAAGTGCATCTTTTGTGTGAAGTCAGGTCTCCTACTAGGATTCATTGTTTCTAACGAGGGTATAAGAGTCGATCCCTTAAAGGTTGAGGCAATACTTCAATTGTCTCCCCTGAGAAAATTAGACATCTTCAATGTTTTCAAGGCATGGAAAACTTCTTACGGAGATTTGTGGTTAAATTTTCCAATTTGAATAAGGTCTTTATGCGTCTTTTCAAGAAGGACACTACCTTTTGCTGGGATGAGCGAGCCCAGGAGTCCTTTGATGCTCTTAAGCAAGCCTTAGCATTGGCCGCCGTGCTTAGTCCACCCAACTATAGCTGTGACTTTTTTATTTATGTGACCGCGTCCATGGAGACGATTGGTATGGTTTTGGTTCAGAAGGATGAGAAGCTCCATGAGCATGTCATATATTATTTGAGCCAAAACCTTATAGATGCGGAAATACGTTATTCCCATGTGGATAAACTTTCCTTAGCTACTGTTCATGCGGTTCAAAGATTGAGACACTACATTCTCCTTTTCCAGACCTTGGTGGTAGCTCATGCCAATCCATTTCAGCTCGTCGTCACTAGAAGGATGATCGAGGGAAAGTATAATAAATGGATTGTTATTTTGCAAGAATTCGATCTTGAATTTGTTTCGGCTAAATCGAAGAAATCATTAATTTTTGCGGAGCTCATTTTTTATTTCCCAAGTGAGGAGGAGGAGGAATTTTATGAGGATACATTTGTCGATGAGCATATCTCCCTTATCTCAACTTTGGATCCATGGTATGGGGATAATATCGTATATTTACAAACATTGAAGGTCCCTACTCACCTTTCACGGGATGAGCGACGACGATTACACCACGTATCTAAGAACTACCTTATAGTGGATAACACTTTGTACCACCGTGGGGTAGATTCCTTTTTACATCATTGTTTAACCCATGAGGAGGCTGAGGTTGTGCTGAATGATTACCACGGAGGGGCGTGTGGTTGTCATTTATCTGGGATTTCTACAACCCAAAACATATTGAGAGAGGGATATTTTTGGCTGTCGATCTTTAAAGATTGTGTTAATGCGGTCAAGAAGTGTCACCCTTGCCAAGTGTTTGCACGCAATATGTGCTCACATCCTCCCCCATTACATTTGATTATCATCGTCGGTCCCTTCACCAAGTGGGGGCTTGACTTCATGGATTGCAGCCCAGCTTTAGCTTGGGGGCATCATCATATTATAGTGGCCGTTAATTATTTCACAAAATGGGCTAAGGCTATGCCCACGATTAAATCCAATGGTGAGATGACCACGCATTTCGTATTCAACAAAATTATTACCCAGTTCGGTATTCTGAAAGAGCTTGTCACTAACCATGGTAGGAACTTTTAGAATCGAATGATGGAAGAGTTGGCCTCAAAGCTAGGGTATAAGCAGGAGCATTCCTCTTCTTATTACCCTCAGGCAAATGGACAGGTTGAAGCAGTGAACAAATCACTTAAGTCCATTCTCCAACGAACCAGCGCACAAAGGAAAACGAATTGGCATATCATGTTATATCTTACTTTGTGGGAATATAGGACCGCGGTTAAGACTGCCACCGATTTTTCTCCATATCAGCTCATACATGGAGTGGAGTCTGTCTTGCCAGTTGAATGCGAAATACCTTCATTGAAACTAGCTATAGAGCTTTTACCAGACACTTCTGCATTGGAAGAACATTTGGTACACTTAGAGCAGCTTTATGAGCAGCGCCGAAATGCTTTAGTGGCTCTAGAGGTGAATAAGAGTCGCGTTAAGGTCCAGTATGATAAGTCTGTCCGTACGAGGAGGTTTAGTGAAGGAGATTTGGTCCTTTTATGGGATCAAGCTAAAGAACCCTTGGGGCCAGGGAAGTTTAATCCCATGTGGCATGGTCCTTACGTGGTCAAATGTGTGTTAGAGAAGGGCGCTTATGAGCAGGTAGATTATGAAGGGACAGCCTTGGCAGAGCCTAGAAATGGGCTCTATCTTAAAAAATACTATGCATGATCTTCAGCCAGGGCTGATTATTGTATATTATTGTACAATTTTTTGCATAGTTAGGTTTTCTTATGGTGATCAACTTTGTTCATTAGATTTCGTTTCTTATGGAAGATGTCAATGGAGTCTTCCAATTTCATAGGATTCACTGATGGTGCTAGCCACCACACTCAGCCTCTGCTGCTTGGGTGATTTATACTCCTACAGGTCAGGTATTGTCTTCAGAAGGTGTATGTTTACGACCCTCTTCGAACAATGTTGCTGAGTATAGTTCCGTTATCGAGCTATTATGGGATTTCATTTCACATGGTGTTCTCTCTCTTGAGGTACGTCTTGATTCGTAGTTAGTAGTGTCACAACTTAATGGCTTGTATCATATTAGGGATCTGATATTATTATGAATATTCTTACGTGTGATATTGTTAGAATGAAAATTTGACAACATAACATACATACATGTTTCAAGAATTTATAATCAAGTTGCTGACTCATATGCTAACTAAGTGTTAGATTGGCATTTGTTGCATAGACCATAAGCACATCACAAACATACATTTTTACACACATGTAAATAAATAAAATCGATCATCATAAAAGTTTTTTCATTAAACATCGAAAATGTGACATCATAATACATAAGTGTCATAATACAAAAATGGAGCTCCCAAGCCACCAAAATATAATACATGGTAGTACAAAAATGAATCACTCTCAGGTCTCTAAGCTTGTGGAGGAGGAGGGGGACTCTGATCATGGTAGCACACCATGGCTTTAGCTAGTTTTCAGAATAACCAAACCCATGCTCGTGGTACCCCAACCACCTGACGTTGCATGGCCTCAAGCAAGTCCTTGACTTGCGCCATGGGTACCCGATGTGTCAATCGTATAAAGTTTGTGTGGATTCTTTGGAGTGTCTGCTCCACATCCATACCCATGATATCATATCCTCTTCCCCTTCGTCTATGATGAGGGAAGCCGTCAGGCCACCGTGGTATAACATCTGCATACATATGACAGGTTGTCACTATGTGTCGTCACACCAAAACATGTCTTTTGAGTCTATAAATAAAAAACACAAAAATAATTTAATAATTCAAAAAACTTAAAAAGAGGGTTTGGGATTCATTACCAATATCACCATATGCTGCTCTGGGTGGTAGGGGCATGTCGGGATCTCCTTGAAAATCTATCCCTGCATAAGGGTAATCATTGATGGCAATAATCTGCCACCGCCACCATGGAAAGAAATCAGTTAGGTAGGGGTTGGACACCCTACCTCCGCCCAGTCTGCGCATAGCATCTTCCCAACATCGTTGGGTCGGATCTCGAACCCTATGAAAAGGAATGTCAACTCTAGGGCTTAGCCCCAGAACACGCTCAAAGAAGAACGTGCTCAGTATACTACCGAAACCAAAGTTTCGTACCTTTCCCATCTTGCAGTCACTGAGCTGCTACTTCAGCGCAGTGCTCCAATCGTAAACTGTGGGTCTCATGCACTCCACTACATAGAACATCAATGGACGCGAGGCCTGGTGTAGTGATGCTAGCCTAGCTATCCTGTCGAGTGCCAATAGTATGGCCTTCAGACCTAGTACCTGGATGGAGTTTGTTGGGATCTAAATCCCAACCTTTTCCATGTCTGGAAAATAGCATACGGCAATGTACTCCTCAATGGTAAGGCCACCTCCGGGCCCATGAGAACGTAGGTTCACCACCTCTCCCCGTCGGGACAATCCTGTAATGAAATATATGTCCTCCACCTCTATAGTGAGGGACATCCCATTGATATGGAAAGACTCTGAGTCTGGATCCCAATAGTCTACTAAGATCTACAGGAGTCTTGGTTTGGCCTTCAGGCTACCAAGACACCAAAACTTGTATAGCCCACATGCATGTAGAGTTTGTTGAGTCACCAAATCACCCCGTATAGCCTCTTCTACGTCTCCATGTTCCCTCTCCCTCCATTTTAGGACCATCCTACATATTATAAATATTTTTTGGTCATTAGATACCTTAAAAAACCATGTGCATGGCCGTATATGTGACTGTTTGCAAAACAACCACGTATGTACATGGGTTTGGGAGGTTTTTCCATGTATAGCCAGCCTTATACACGAAAAAAGCCTCGATTTTTGCGTGGGCCGAAAAAACCAATCTAGACTGGCCTAAAAGTAAAAAATTGACCGTGGAAATTGAAAAAAATTACATAAAAATGGAAGAGAAAGACATGAGAAGTTACTTGGAACAAACAGTGTCAAATTTCATCGGACGAAGCTCCCAGAATTCGCGATTGAAGTTCTAAGCTCAAATGGGTAAAAATTTGAACTTATATGTAAATTTTGAATTTTTTACTATTTATAGAAAATTTTGAAATTTTTTACCCCCTTTCTATATTTTTGAACCGTTTTGGACTAATCTGATGATGTAGGAGTTCGTTTTGAGTGTCGTTTCAACCATTGTTTTCACCCATTCGTGCCGCTTCCAGGTATTATGTCTAAAATGGCATATAGGTTATACTTGACATCTGTGTGCATTTTGCATGACCTTATGACCATTTCATTATAACCTGAGGTATGAACCCATTCTATCTTGTTACATAACCTTCTTGTTGTTTTAGAAGTGACATGATGTGAATGGTAGAGCTTGACCATACATGGGTGCCCTAGTTAGCTCCTTTGTTGCATTTGGTGCCCATTCCGACATTTTTTACCTTTAGGGTGTGGGAGTCCTTTGTATAGTATCGCCATGTCTTTGCGCAAGAGCCTCATACTCCTCTTGATCTTTTTGTTGGCCTTTGTTCCCAGGACTCCCTTATGTCGAGTTGTAATTGCATTATCATGAGTTTTTCCTGCCTCATTGAGCCTTATGCTAGCTTCCTTGACTTTGATTATTAGCCAGATAGCCCAAGCTTGTCTCATGTCTAGCCATGCAGAGCCATTTTATATATCTTTTGCAGCTTGATTCCCCATTTTTAATGGGAGGGGACTTTCCCCTGAGTGTCATTATTCTACACATGTGTCCTTGCATTGAGTATAGGTATGTTCCACTGCTTGGAACTAGTTTGTTTTCCCATTGACACTCGTCTCCTCCTAGTTTGTAACCATAAAGCACTTTTATTTCTTTTTCAAGCTTTTCAAAATATTTGAAAAAGTCCAAAAAATCAAAAAACCAAAAATCTGGACAAGAAAATATGTTATCTTTGGCAGTAGTCGAGTCATGTCACCTTCGAACAGAGAACTATGTATCACATCCATTGGTTGGGTTAATAGTTTGAATTTAGGAGCTATACTCGTTTCTCTGAGTTTATCTCCACCGACTAGTTAAGCTTCCAGTCCCTATGGAGCCTTTGTCAATGCCTCCTATGTCACAGAGATGTCCCAGTTTTGTATATTGAGTCTATGCTACCTACATTCAGTCACCATTCACCTTTATGCTCTTGTTCAAAGGAAGTTGAAACCTGATTCGGCCATTCCTCAGTTCTCTTGACTTTGCATGTCAGCCATTCCCGGTACTGATACTGGTTCGTGCACATTATGATCAAGTCCTTCCACATTATATAGCTTTGCTAAGTACCTCATGTTGGATTATGGGGGATTCCTTAATGCCCTCCTTCCAGTGGATTTCATCCCACTTGCTTCAGATCATTTATTCTGGGCTAGGAATCTAGAGTCATTTTTGAGTGCTTGAGACTTGCAGTCATTAGTGGTAGGTTCTCTTGCCATTGATAGTTTTTGGGAATACATCAATGTCCCCTAATTGATGGATCCTTTCAAGTGTTTGACCTCAACACATTTATTCACACTTGTTAGTTTTCACTCTAGTACCTTGATTCCCATTTGCATTATCGGTGGGTGGTCTTGCGTCTGTTAACGGTATACATCAATGACCGGTAATCGGACGATGCACTACTATGTTCAACCTCGACGCCTCTATTCGCATAGGACATGTACTCATATCAGATTGTGTGATTGGTGGAATTTCATATATGCTACCTCCTTGATCATTCCAGCTCTCGAGACTTGATTCCAGTGTATGTCAGATGTTTCCAGCCATTATGGAGATCTTGATCCGTTATATATCTTCAACCTTCATGGAGATCATGATCCTTTGTATATCTTCATCATGGAGATTCTGATCTATCTATATTGTATGTGGCGATGACCACACATGTCATACTTTGTATCATGCATATTCATGGCCATTGTACTCTTATGTATCTGGGATTGCTATATCTACTTGCAGTTATGTGCAGAGTTTGATCATTATATTGTATTGTTGGATGACTGGTTCTTCCACCTAGTTCTTCATCACTCCACTTCTAGGATGGACTTATAATTTATTTCGGCCATCGTATGACCCCTCTGACCTCACACATTAGGGGGCATCTATTATAGCTGATTTTACCACACATGGTGGATCACACCTTTATGGCCTTCCCCATCCCTCTGTAGACTCTTTATACCCCATGGACCATTTTGTACCTTTGATGTTTCCAAGATCATCCCTAAAAACATGTCTTATTTTCTATATGCAACTTTTAAACCTATTCTCGCGTATATACGCGGATTTGACCCTCAAACACGTGTACATCGGGATGTGTGCAAAAGGCAAAATAGTTTTGGAGTTTTCCTTGATGTGGATCCGAATCACTTGCCTCTTGGCCTTCTATTTGCCTTGAGATCGCTTGGATTTGACCTTTCATTACCCCATTGAATCACTATATAAGGAACCCTTTGGATACATTGAAGGAGGAGGAATTGAAGAGCAAGAAAACTATAGTCCATTGTTGCCGGAGCTTATACTTGAGTATGCATCCCTTTGTCCCTTGGAGCACTTTGTGTTCTTCCCAAGCTTGCCTTTGTTTGTGACATTTGTATCGAGAGATGGAGGATTGAAGTGTTGGAGGCCCAAGTGGAGGACTTAGTTTCTTCAATTCGCAGACGTGTCGACAGAGGTTGTCACTATTGTAATCTCTGTTTTATATTAATAGAAATATATTTTCATGTCCAATAATGTGTATTTAAATGAGTATTGAATCCATGGATTCTTTTAAATGCTGATATGTTATTGATTATATATGCTAGAGTAGGTCTAACACAATTATATATAGCATGCTTGTCTTATACAAGCGAGAGTGGAAAAGCTCAACGGGGATCTATATCAACCGTCCGGAATAAGGTATGTGTCGAGATCCTTTAGTGTTAGATGTTTGGTTTCTCTTGCATATTGGAAAGGATTGATTTCTATGGTTACTCTGTCTATTGTGGTACCCCAATCCATAGGAAGTTTTCTCCATAACTCATGTGATTAAAATTCACGAGATATGGTTATACCGAAACTTTGTTTAAAGTATTTGCATGTTGACATGTGCTATTTGACATTATATTGAAATGACTAAATTATGCAAGATTGTTAATATCTAGAATAAATTTGGCTTGTAGGGAAAATACATATGCCTTGTCCTACAAGTAAAGAATGACATGACTATGGATTCATTTCGATGGCTGATCCTGAAAGGGAGAAGATCAAGAGGTTCCTATGTTTCTTAGGAAGGAGTCAAAATAGAATCCCTAATACTAATTCTAAGAGATGTGAAGACTCCCAAAGATATTTTATCTTATTTTCGTTCATGTGTTAGGAAGAGATTCAGATATATATGAGCATGAGTCTTTGTGATAGAGAAACCAAATTATGATTCTCACATCCTAATGGTGAGAAGGGAAGCTACATTCGCTAGCTCCTGAATAATAAGTGAAACTGTTTGATGCACCTCCTATTAAATGTAAACATGCATGCTGCTCATATTCAGAAGGAAGCTGAGAAAAATATTCAAATATACTTGTTCTGAGTCTTGATATTAGTGGTGTGGAAGTCACTAGATAAATATTTTTCTCAGTTAAAGAAAATATGCAACAAAGTTCTTGAAGAGGTTTAGGATCATGGGTTGTAAGTCCATGGCCACACATATGAAGATAAAATCTGAAGTTGATTCAGATTTGAAGGATCTCAAAATCATTTGAGATGTATCTAGTTAATAACCATGATCAATTATATGCTTTCCAGTCTATACATAGACATGTACAACAGATAATGTGTTGTAGTACCTTCTCGGTACAAGTGAATGTGGACTCAGATATTTCTCAGACAGTGAAATAAAATGATATATGGATTATGAATTGTGTAGTGATTGAGAAAGATCACATCAGATATGTTGCTCCATGTAGAGCATATTGTGAAGCAATAAATATTCATGAGGTTTCTAGTCAGTTATATCCGAGACATGGTACATATCCACGAATGAGAAGCATTTCATTCTTACTAAAACCTCTTTCCGAGAAAAGACTGGTGTAGAACAGAATGACTCCTCTAAATTTGAAGAGCGAGTATTGATGTGTCTTCACAAGCAGCAACAGATAAAATCTCCAACTAGTTAATCATGATACATGAATCAGATAGCCAAGGGCTGTGGTATACCTTGTGGAGAAAATACACATGAGCATAGACATAGTAAAAGTATTGGAGACTATTGGATACTCGAAGAAGAGTTATAGTCAAGATTGTTAGAGAACAATTAAACCTCTTGGAGCGGTAGTTGGGGTGCTATGATATTCCCGAAAAAAATATGAAATCAATATGAAAATGATCAAGCCTTGAATAACATCACATAGCCTTGGAAAGCTCACAAAGGAATTCTCTAGATAGTAGAAGATTCTTGAAGTCAAGAGATGTTGAAGATTGAAAATAAAGATGAAACTTTATTTCTGTAAGATGCTACACATTTAATATGTTGTATATGATGGATGTGAAATCCATCATTTCTAGTTTAAAAGAAATTGCATTTTGGATCAAATTCAAATGATGCTATTATGTTTAAGTAACTAGTTGGTCTCTTAATGTACCTAGTAGACCTGTTGTATTTTATGCTTATTGCAAAGCATATGTTTGAGTACCCTTGAGGTACATTAGAATAGGTTCTTTATTGTAATTGATACATGGTTGATCCGGATTTATGTGCGAACGAAATGAAATAGCATATACAGAATCATAATAAGAGACATTTTGCAAAGATAACAGAGATACAGTAAAAACATATTCTATTAAATGGCGGAAATAGAACAGACTGTAATACAATTGCTAGAATGGTGGTAGCTATCTCTGAGAAGAGATGTGGCTGCTACGCTCATTCGTGCCAAGCTGAATACAAAATGAGGCCAAAAGGGCCTATTTATAATAAAAATGAGGTGAGAAACCCAAAAGTCCCAAAACGTAACCCTAGAAGATGAACCGTCATAAAGTTTGCGGCCCCAAGGTGGTAAGTTGAACAGTCAACTTCCCGGGGTCATAACTTTTGCATACGATCTCCGATTTGGGCGTTCGATAGCTTGCTGGAAAGGTCTATCTAAGCTTTACAACTTTTGGTCGGCCAAATGCATGCCAATGGCAACCATTTGGCCCCGAATCTCCAAAAAACGTCGTTTAAGGCCTCAAAACGGCCCCGGAAGTTTAGGACTCGAAAAACTGCCGAAAAATAACTAGGAAACTGCCACAATGGACAATTGTTTTGAGCCAGTGGAATAGGTGGGTGGCCACCGATCTCCATCTGGATCAATGGTAGACCTATTTTGCTATCCAGCTATTATTTTAACCTAAGATAAGCGATGTGAATTGTGGCTAGTACTACAAAAGATAAGTATATTGCGGCTAGTAATGCAGAAGCAAGATGTACTTCAGAGAGTACTACAATTTTTTTTTTGTTTTACAGATAGTACTACCAGTTGAAAAGTAGAGTAGATGAAAAAGTTACTTGTGATGGTTGGAGAGAGTGACCATACTTGTGATGACTGGAGAGCATGACCATACTTTGTATGTGTATCCAGTTGAGTATGCACATCCAATCGAGCTATGTATCCAGTTGGAAATGTGTTATGATAAAACACATTGAGATGAAGTTTTAATTCATTGAATAAATGGTCATGTAAAATGAAATTTCAGTACATAGCTACTGATGAGAAGATTGCAAATGTGTAGACAATACACTGTTAGTGATGAAGTTGAGATACTTCTGAGATAAGCTTGCTATGGCAGAAAATTCCTAATAAAGCAGAGAATGTATCCCTCACTGAGAAGGATTGTTGTTGTATAGCATCAAGAGTCATTCTCCATACTTGTGTTTTATCAAGTTGGGACTTATGTTGTATCAAGTCCTATCTATATCCTCATTTGTTGAGGTGGGATGCTAATACTGTAGTCTTCTAGTGTATCAAGACTACAAACTTATGTTGTATCAAGTTAGAACTTGTGTTGTATCAAGTCAATGATTCTCAAAGAGGGCACCGTATGATATGGATCTACAATTGTGGAGATGATCTTGTGTTGTATCAAGATTGAATTCTTGTGTTGTATCAATACTGTCGACCTCCATTTGTTGAGGTAAGGCATACTTTACTTGGTAAAGTGGTTATACTATGTGATGTATTACTAGTTATGGTCACTGAGTACTATAATTATCCTTTAGGGATTAGCTACCCTTATAGTGAATTATTTTAGCATATGACTATATGACCCGCAGTAATGTAACACCCTGGTTTTAACCCTAGGGTATTAAATTGCATATGATGTAAACATTGTAATAAATCGTGGTGTGGAGATCAAGGCAAAGGCCCCACCATGGATTTAGTGTTGTATGATTCGGCAATTAGAATCGATGCCAATGGTTTATGTGCTAGCTAAACA
Organism: Pseudotsuga menziesii; assembly: GCA_001517045.1. Classification (NCBI taxonomy): domain Eukaryota; kingdom Viridiplantae; phylum Streptophyta; class Pinopsida; order Pinales; family Pinaceae; genus Pseudotsuga; species Pseudotsuga menziesii. The sequence goes on along the minus strand of LPNX010730930.1, from coordinate 16,738 downwards.
TTAAAAAGATGGACATCATGTTAAATTTGCAATTTTAATTAAAAACCCATAGTCGGCCATGTCAATGCAACTAAATAAGATGGGGGCATGATTTTTCCTAAGGATGAGGGAATGGGGGATTGGAAGGGTGGGCAAAAATTCGAATTGAGCAGAGAACCAATTCTAGAAAAAATGTTTTTAAATTTTCTTGGGCAAGAAAACACCAAAAATGACCACTTTTCCCTCACGCGGCAAAGTTTTTCCTTCCCTCACGATTTGGATTGAACAAAACGTTTTTGGAAACCCAATTCGGCATTCACACAGCAACAAGCAAGCAAAAATGTTTCTGAGTTTGAAACTTTCAGGAATTTTCTCCTATCCGACGATCTGAATCCTTGATGTTTCTGGTTTTTGTGTTATGATTTTTCCCCTGTTCGACAATTTTTGTTCTCTCTCACATTCTCTCCTGTTTGCTAGTTGTTTTCCTGAACATGATTGCCATGAATCCGATTTTGTGTCTTTGATTTGAATACCGACAACATTTTCATTTTGGTATTTTGTAGTAGTTGGTCTGGCACCGACAATGTTCAGAAATTTGTAAATTTCTGTGTGTGTGGGTAATCCCTGGAATCTACTACATTTTGATAAATCCCAGGACTGATATCCCTGTGTGTGCATCCACATTTGGAATTTGAATTGATTAAAGGAATGGAAATAGAGTCTAGACTTGCTTGATAAACCTAGTGTGTGAAGAACCTCACAGAGCAATCTAGAAGGCTGGTTTTCTTCTTTGCATGCCCTGAATAGCATTGGAAGGGAAGGTATGGCCCGAGGGACTGTGCAACAGAGAAGGGAATTCTTCCTTGTGTTGGGTGTGTATTCTTTTAGAAATCAGGCTAGATCCATCATGGGTGTTCGTAGCTCTGGGGTTGAGCTCACTAGCTTAGCAGTCGGTCTTTCCACCTCCTTGAGAACTTGATAAACCCAACTGGAAGGATGGCTTGTATGGTAGCCTGATAAACCCATCTGTTGGCTTGGTTGTGTCTCATGTGAATTTGGATAACTGTAAGCCATTGCCTATGTAAGTTTGATAAACCCAACTGTGTTGGCTTGACTGAACTTTAATTGTATCGTTGGCTATGGGTGAAGTCTTCTAGTGTTCCTTATTCCTTGGGGAAGATCATGCCCAGATTAGGGGTGGTAGTGTTGCTAAGAGATTAAAGAGCACACTGGACTATGGTTGGGTGGAACGTTGCAGCGACATAGCTGGTTGCAGGATGAGATTATTTCAGAGATAAGTATTCTTGTGTATTTAAGTTTTGCAACTGCATTTGTTTATGAATTATTATGAAATTATCATGAACATGTTGAATGATGAATTGCTTATGCTGTATATATCATGTACATTTCATTGTGAATCTATGTATTTATATGTTTTTATAAAATGCATTATTATATTTTGTTCATGGGGATTAGTTTTCTCGGGTTATTAGATGTTAGTCGCGTCCTCTCCGCCGAGTAAGGGTTGGGGATGTGACAGGTAATAAATATGAGCATCAGTATGTGTGACAATTATCTTGAGTATGATATGATAAAATGGATAAATAAATAATGCACATGTTTACCATGCACTAAATGATTAATGATGATGATATAAGCATAGAGAAGAGAAATTATTCGAATTTCCCATGTATGCCTCCAAGTGAACTCGAATTGTAAAGGATTAAGTCAATCCTCAGTTGTAATAAAGAATGCATAAGTTAACTAGAAATATCCATGTAAAAGTTAATAATATAATGTTACATGGATGAAACTAAAAGTACAACCCCGATGACACTAAGAGTGAAGAACCATGACTCTCAGTCATTCTCCTAAATTTGTGGTCATGCATTTAGTTGAAGATAGAGTCCAGTTCAAAGACAATTATCATTCAGTTAAATATGTTCTTGGAAGGTATGATGCATTTATTGTGCATTGATAAGAATACGAGGATAACAAATTAGCACTAGCGTGGGTGCTAATGTTTGCATGGGGATAATCCCATGCACCAATGTTAATGCTCCTCTAGTAAATTCGAATTTGTAATGCATGAATGGCTAATTCTCATGCATCCATTCTCTAGGTTTGCATGGCATGTGTTATGACTTGTTATTAAAGTGTTGGGCACTTGGAAATTTCATTACAATTGATGTATTTAATATCTTCTCTACTGCCGAGGTGATATATCTTATTGAGCAATTTGATAATGTGTTGTAAACCATTCTCTACAAATATATCTATCATACTCAAGAATTTGTTGGGTTTTTCATCCTCTGTATTTGGAGGGTTTTCCCAAGGTATACTTGTCTCTTATAGATGAATGATTTATGTGCCTGATTTACTTTTGAGCAAAATATGAAGATGATTGAAATTTAAAATTTTTATCAATCAATTATTGCACATATGAATCTCAAAATTTGTTCATATTTTGCCTGATTTATTCTATTTTCAAAGGCTTCCAACTATACTAGCTTTAACACTCTCTCTACCAACCCATACAACATAAGAATTCACTCCCTTTTGTTCTCTTTAGTCTCTCAATAATGCTCTTTCTTTCTGTTCTCTTTCGTATCTGTAGCAAGAACCAAAGTCACAACCCACTTTTATATTTTATTTCCATATGTATGCGGATTCTTGGACAAATCAAAAGACCAAAAATGTATAGGGGTTTAGGAAGTTATCTTGTTTCAAGACACTTTGTCTATGCGGACAAGGACAAAGCTCTCTAGTCCAAATGGTTTGGATCTAGAAAAAAATATCACATAACATATACAATTTCCTAGATTAATAAAAAAATAAAATTAAAACATATTTCTCACCTTGCAATTATGATGTTTTCTCCCTGCTTGATGTGATCGTCAATCTCTAGCTGCAAAAAAACACAAGCCAAACAAGTGGAAACACAAGTGAAAGTAATATGTAGCACTGATTAATAAGAATATGTGGTCAAGGAAACAAGTTCTAAATATCTACAACACAATAAATATTTATGGAAAGAGTATGTATTACTGTATTAACAAAAGTACAAAAGAGGATATTAGAACCATTTCCTTGACATTGCAAGTTCTTCCCACTAGTATTTTCCTAAAAGATCCAACCTTGTCTCTTATGGAAAAGGGAAACTTATCTCTAGGAGTATTTTAGTAGCATTTGGGTTCTCTATCATTCCTCCCCCAACCATGAGGGGTGAGCTTGTATATATAGGACAAAGAGGGTAGATGGAGTTGAGGATTCTATGGAGAAGGTTAAGGTATCATCCCAAGAGGTTAGAGGTTCGATTGCCACTCATGCTGATATGTTGGGATAAGCCTTCACGAGAGCTTCTTTCTAGAAGCCTCTTGAATATTCTCTCTTTTTCGTTTGAATGGGTAGTGTCACACTTTGATAAGGAGAAACATGTGTTACTAAAGGGTAACTCATGTTGTATGAGTGTCACGTCCCCTCCCTCCTTGGAGTAGGAATGTGATCATTTCTTCTACCCAAGTTACCAATCTCTTATACTCAATGGATTCTGCATGCGTTTGATGATTCCCGTTTCTTTTTTTTGTTTAAAGTTATACCTCTTTCAGATATAAACAAACAAGATTTTCCCTCCCGCTAACATTTTGATTGAGACATTGTATTGATTCTTTATCTTCCCCAAATCGCAGAAATATTGAATGGCTGAGAAGGACCGCAACAGAAGTCAATGGTCTCTGTCAGTTCCGCATCCGTAGACAAATCAACGATGAAGAATAATCCCGTATAAAATCAACGGTGCAGAGATATTCACTTGCGGAATCGAAAACATATCAAAATTTCACTCTTGCACCCCGCATCCCGCATGCCGCATTCCACATCCCGCATGCAGAATGGCCGTTGCGAAGATCGAAGTTGTGGAAATCAAAATTTACCATAAGTCATTTCCGCATCCCACATCCTGCAAATGGCAGAAAGGGAATTGTAGAAGGGAAAATGCGGAGTCCAAACTTCTACAAAGCACATTTTTGCATCCCACATCCTACATCACACAAATTGCGGAAGGAAAAATCTGCGAAAATTGGATCTGTTCATGAAAATTTCTAAGTCTAAAAATTATTTTGAGCATTCAGGCCATCACCAATCTGACCGATCTAACTCCATAATGTTGGTACTTAGGGTAGACCCGGGTTCTTATACTTTTATTTTCACCAACAAAGAGACCCACAGTGTTGGCCCTTTCAGCAACAACCTGCAAACAGGTTGTAGTCTCACCCGAAATAGATATGGGGTGCCGCAGAATCAGGTATCTACAGGCAAAAGAGGGATATTACTGTACCTTTAGCCTTAAAAAAGAATAATTATGCAATACAAAGCTTCGATATTCACTTAAATAGCTTTGGAGTTTATATAAACATACAGTTACTTGCTTAAACCTTAATTGGGAATTCACAGCGAAGTTAATACTTAACAATATATCTTACTTATCATTCACCTACTTATCAAATGCATAAAAACATAACAGGAACAAAACAAACAAGAACCACCACAACACAAGATATACGTGGTTCACCCCCAGTGTAGGGGCTACGTCCACAGAACTTTGTTTATATTCAACTCTTTACAAACAACATAGTTCTGATCTGCGCACTCAGCTGCAGATCCTTTCTTCCAAAACCCTCTGTGCACTCAGCTGCAGAGGTCATCCATGCACTCAGCAGGGACTTAACCTTAACAAAACCCTCTGCGCACTCAGCTGCAGAGGTCATCCACGCACTCAGCTAGGACTTAACCTTAAACCCAAAATAGACCTTAGCTTCTTCGCATCAAATTATCATCATACAAAAACCTTCGAAAAATCTCTTTTCTCCTTTACATAAGTGCCTATTTATACAAGTGCACTATTACAATACCATGAGTTTAAACCATGTGCTTGAAAACCATGAGTTTAAACCATGGGTTAATTACAAAAAGAGGGGCTTCGACCCAACCCTGAAACCCCTAAGACTATTTTGGGCCACAACTTCGCTTACAAGCTTCACACCAAAACCACAGAGTTTCCAAAATTAAGGACCTTCGAGGTCCATGCCCCAACAGGCCCCTAAGACTCACCAGTGTCCCGTTTCGAGGCACTTTGCTGCTTTTCTGGTGGGAGAATCTTGTTGGCGAAGATAGTGAACTGCTTGTTGAGGCTGCGCATGATATCTTCGGTTGCTTGCTCCTTCTCCACTATCTCCTACAATGTTGTTGAAGATGCTTCGCTGGCCTTTTCCTGTGTGAACGCATCATACTCCTTTAAGACTTTGAGCTGGTTGTCCGCAGCAGTGATCAACTCCAAGGCCTTGTTAATGAGAGGCTGCATAGAGCTCACTAACAGTGTCTCTTTTCTTCCGTAAGACTCAATTTCTTACTGGAGCTCACTGCTATGCTTCACCTTAAGCATATTCTGCATAGGAGGCAATGTCTTGATTTCCTCTTTGACTACATCTAGCTCTATCTGTCGTTGCTTGATGGTTTCTTGCAACTTTTCCACTTCTAGGTGCGTACCGGCGCCGCCAAATCTGATTTTTTCCAACGGTTGCATTTTAAGCTTCGACACAACTTTCTTCTTCGGCACAACCACTAACTTCAGCTTCGCCACAAATAAGGACCTTTGACACAGTACATACCTTCGTCACATCCTGGCACAAGTTTCGACAGAGCTTTGAGCTTCGACCCTCGACAGGATTTCTTCCACAACCTTCGACACTTCCGCAATTTACCAAATCTTCTCTGAGAACAGCTTCATTACAGTCTAGTACCCAATTTCAACTGTTCTTGGTACTTAGACTCTTCTTATTTCTATTACTTCTGATCAGGGGATACAGGCTTGTCCCTGTACTTCTTTAATCTACTTCCATTCACCATGGAGGGCAACATTTCTCCATTCAATTTAGCTAACTAAGCTACACCACCATCGGTAACTTTCTGAACTATGTATGGTCCTTTCCAATGTGTCTTGAACTTACCTAGGAACTTCATGAATTTACTGTCGTACAAGAGCACAAGATCACCATTCTGAAAATGCTTCTTCTTAATGTGTCTATCATGCCATGCTTTTTCTCTGGCTTTCTGCACTTGCTGCTAGAAACTTGCAATGAATCTGTCTTCTTCTAGTTCCAGTATCTTCACCAGCCATTCATTCAACATAGTTGGATAATCCATTTCTATGAAGGCAGATATTCTGAGGCTAGGAACAATGTACTCCATGGGCATAACTGCTTCTTGTCCATACACCAGCCTAAAAGGTGTGTGGCCCGTCAACTTCTTGCAAGTTGTTCTATAAGCCCATAATACTGCTGGAATTCTGAGATCCCAATCATTTTTGTTAACATTGCAAACCTTCGTCAGAGCGTGCTCAAGAATATTATTAAAGGCTTCGACAGTTCCATTTGCTTGAGGATGGTAGGCAGTACTCTTCTGATGATATACTTGAAATTCTTCAGTCAATGCTTCAATAGTCTTATTCAGAAAATGTGATCCTTGATCACTCATAAGGATTCTAGGACATCCAAACCTTGAAAAAATATTATCAAATATGAACTTCGCAGCTGTAGCAGCGCTATAGTCCTTGACTGGTTGAGCTTTGGCCCAACGAGTAAGGTAATCAGTTGCTGTAATAATGTATCTTGCTCCAGATTTCTTTGCAGGGGGATTGATTGGTCCAACAAAATCAATAGCCCACTTATCAAATGCTTGTAAAGTTACTTGTGGAACCAGAGGCATCTCATCCCTCCTGGATGGTTTGCCTGTCCTCTGACAGATATCGCAGCTGTGGCAATACTCTCTTGCATCCTTATGAATCGTAGGCCACCACAATCCAGCTGTTAGAATCTTATGTGCCGTAGCTTTTCCTGCATAATGACCTCCTGCTGCTCCAAAATGTGCCTCAGCCAAAATCAATGGCTTTTCATGCTCCAGGACACATCTGCGTAGTATTTCATCTGGTCCCATCTTATATAGTTTTCCTTCTATCAAGGTAAAGTCAGCTTCTCTAACATCTAGCTGCTTCTTCTGCTGTGTTGTCATTTCAGAGGGTACAAAACCTGTAGATAAGTACTGAAAATATCCTGAAAATAGTCATCAACCATCTGGATGGAAAACAACTAGGTATCAGGAATACCTTCGTCCCAATAATCTCCAATGGTAGCGTACTTAGGCATTTCTTTTGATCCAATGTTTACTTTCCTTGTTTTCAAGGGTTGAGTTACTTCAGGTGCTTCGACTGCTGGTCCATGTACTTCGCAATGTCCTTCTGACTTAGGAATATTAATGTTGTGAGGGTCATCGTCTTCATCAATGGTGAGGTTGTAACATTCTACTACATTAGCTTCTTGTTCTTTCCAATCAAGTCGGTACTCGTCTATTTCTTTATCATCAAACACCTTAGTATGGATCACCCTAATAGCTGCGTCCAAAGCAGGGAAATCCTCATTAATAGAAAATGTGAGCACAAAACTATCAACAAGGTTATCCCAAATTACAGTACCATGGCGAAGCTCCACCTCCATATACCAGTTCTTTTCTACAGGTTCCAGAGTGTGTACAAACCTATGTACCCATTCTTCACAAGGTGCATGCTTCCAGGCTTCATAACACTACTCCAAATGTTCCTGAGGGCTAGTCTTACCATTAAATCTGCTTCGCACCTCCTGAGGTTGATCCATGAATCTTAGGCGAAGAAACTTTTGGAAAGCTCTCCAACTATGAATATACTTTTTATGACCATTCCACCATCTAGCAGCTGCGGTTCTAAATGCTGAATCTAGAGTCTCCATTTTCTGTGAATCTGGTACTTGCTCTGAGAATTGTACAATAAAATCTTCTGGGTTTGTCAAGCCATCAAACGTAGGTAAGATATTTGTCTGTGAGCCAACCCATCTGATAGACTTGGTAATTCTTGCACATCGATGTCCATGTAGCTCATAAAGTCTATTCTGCCAATTCTCTAGGCCTTCATTTGAATCAGTCATGCAAGAAATGTCACACTGCCAATCCATTATACCTTCAGTAGTAGGGTTAACATAGTCTTCTTCTTTAGCTGTGATGTTGTAAATATGATCTAAAACATCCTGATCTTCATCTCTAACTGGCTCTGTATACCTTTCTCCTTGAGAAGGGTCCAACGGTACTATGACTCTCAAGCCTTTTCCTTCAAAAGTCATCTGTCTGTTCTTAAGGTTGATTACTGCATCATTGTCTATTGCCCATTCAATTCCTAGCAATGCTGGATAGGGGTTGCTATCATCAATTATTTCAATGACTTCAAAATCTGCTAAGGTACTGCCTCCATCAATGTCCACTGGTACACTAGGGAATCTTCCCAAGGGCACAATATTCTGCTGATTGGCTAATCTCAGCTGTATAGGGGACCATTCAAGCGTAGGTCTTCCCATTTGTTCCCATGTCTGCCTAGTTAGGACATTCACTTCTGATCCTAGGTCTAAAATGATATCAGTCATGTCATAATCTCCTATCTGAGCATGCAATCTCATTTCTCTTCCAGTCCTTCTAACTCTATTAACAGTTTTTCCTCTATCATAGCTTCACTGAGGTTCACAAGATGCAATAACTTTCTGTAACTCATTCAAAGCATTCTGATTTCTTAATAGCTTCATACAACTCTGTAAAAATGATGTTAGTGTACTTACTTTATCCGGCGAAGATTCTTGAAACTGTAACTGCTGTTGATGTTGTTGCGTAGTTGCTACTGATGTTCTTGGATCAGCAAAGTCTTTTTTGGCTTCCATAAGTGTTCCTTTTTCTCTTCCAACATCGAAGATGGGAATTTTTTCTGGGGTCTTGCGGACCTAAGCCTCGTCAAGTTGTTTCCCCTTATTTTGCACTTGCGTCGTAGCTCCACTCCTTGTAACAATGTTAACGGCTAGGACAAGTCTTTTCTATACAGCAATCATTTGAACATTCTGGGTAGGAGCGCCATTTCTTTCCTGTATCTTGGATATCAACTGTGGACATTGCTCAATCACATGATCGACTGCTCTGCAATATCGACATGTCGTAGTTGGGTTCTGACAGTCTCTAGATACATGTCCTACCTGATTACAGTTATAGTAAATAACCTGGCCTCGACCTCTTCCAGGAATACCACCACGACCTTGACCTCTGAAATTACCTCGACTTGATGTATTACCACGGTAACCATATCCATCATTTCCTTGTGCATCGGGTTGTACCCTATAAGCATCATAGGTTCGCTCTCTCATGAGGTCAAAGCTGCGACATTCGTCTTCGTTGTGTCCAACTGACTTACATAACTTGCAATAGGGATTCTTAGGTACTTGAACATATCTCTGCAGCAGATAGCAATATTCAGGTCGATGATGTCCAGTTGTTCTATAGATCTCACAATATAGGACATTAGGGTTAAACGGGTTTGGTGCACCAGTATTCAGATAATTTCTTAGTGCAGGACACTGTTCTTTGTCATGACCTTCTGTCTTACATCGTGTACACCAAACCTCTTCACGAGTAGCTTTCCATTTTTTCATGTTGTGAAGCTCCAAAGCCATTTCTGCTAACTGTGCTTATATTTGGGTTATTCCAGAATTATCTCCAAGAGGAGCTGTTTCAAGTTTCATAGCAATTTCCAACGCCTCTTACTGATCAGCAACCTTCTGTTGCATAAGTGGAGTCCTGATATGAGGCAATAGTGCTGCGATGAACCATTCCTTATGCTGTTCTGGTCCAATAGTAAAACAAACTTGATCCAACAGAACCTTAAACCTCTGATCAAAGTTCCAAACTGATTCACCTCGCTTCTGCTGAATCTCTTTTAGTTCAGTTATAGACTATGACTCTGATTTAGGCTTCTTGAATTCTTTGATCATTGCTTTTTTAATATTAGCGAAGACATAGTTCTGAGTACTAGAAAAATTCATAAACCAGGTCAAAGCTCAGTCTCTGAAAGAGGTGACCAGCTGCGTTGTTCTTGTATTTTGATCCATAATATTCCTAGCAATCCAAACAGCTTCGCATAAGAACCAAAACTGCTCTGGATCCTCTGATCCAGTTCCTTTAAAGACTGGGAGCTTGATATCATCATTTACATGGGCCATATTGGATCGAGGGGGGGGGGGGGGGGGGGGGGAAAACTGGTAACAGGAGGGGTGGAACTTACTGAGGTAGACTGACCTGCGATAGGAATACTCGGGCTAGGGTTACTTTCAGACTACGACAGGTTCTCAGGGATAACAGGTCTTCACTGCGGAGTTATAGGAGGGTTTCTAAGAAAAGGGGTTTCTTCAGATTCAGACTCTTTTGGGCTTAATGAGGTATAACCAGTATTCTGGCCTAGGGTAAAGGATCCAAAAGTTCTCTTATATATTTTACCGTTGCGAAGCAAACCACTTTGCTCGTCAAAGTCACTTTCACTTTCAAACATAGGTTAGTAGCAATAAATCTAGCAATCTGATTCGATAAGCAATATGCGTTTCTCAGCCAAGAGCATTTTAATTTTTAGACTTAATGAATTCAGGTACTTACCCCTTGGTCCTTTGAAGAACTGTCTTTCTGCTTCACTGAAAGAAGTATGTGTGTGGATGGCGAACTCCGTCACAAATGCTTCAAGGGTTCGTGTTGTCCAGAAGTCAACAGCTCTAGATACCGTGTTATTCACTCTTTTCAATAGCTTAATTCTTTCTGGGGTCTAGGAAGGAGGCTGGTCTTCTTGGAATTTTGTCTTTCTTTCTGTCAACCTGGATAACCACTGGTGCAATTCTATGTGGATACTACCAAAGAAAATTTCATAAATATCAGTAAAAATGTACCTTTGCAAGAAGTCATTTGAGCTACAACGAGGATCCTTATTTTCTTGTTCAACAAATTTTAGATAGGTATCCTCAACCCAGTTATTGATTTCTTTTACTGAGGGCCTCCAAAACATATCCCTCCAGGTACGACGTAGATCCCTCTTGAGCAGATACTGGTTCAACCGGCAACAGAACCAATTTGTTGGTACTTAGGGCAGACCCGGGTTCTTATACTTTTATTTTCATCAACAAAGAGACCCACAGTGTTGGCCCTTTCAACAACAACCTGCGAACAGGTTGCAGTCTCACCCGAAACAGCTATGGGGTGCCGCAAAATCAGGTTTCTGCAGGCAAAAGAGGGATATTATTGTACCTTTAGCCTTAACAAAGAATAATTATGCAATACAGAGCTTCGATATTCACTTAAATAGCTTCGCAGTTTAGATAAAAAGACAGTTACTTGCTTAACCCTTAACTGGGAATTCATAACGAAGTTAATACTTAACAATATATCTTACTTATCATTCACCTACTTATCAAATGCATAAAAACATAACAGGAACAAAACAAACAAGAACCACCACAACACAAGATATACGTGGTTCACCCCCAGTGTAGGGGCTACGTCCACAGAACCGCGTTTATATTCAAATCTTTACAGACAACACAGTTCTGATCTGCGCACTTAGCTACAAATCTCTGCGCACTCAGCTGCAGATCTTCTCAACAACCCAAAACTACGCACAAAGCTGTAGAACCTTTCTCTGATCTGCGCACTCAGCTGCAGATCCTTTCTTCCAAAACCCTCTGCGCACTCAGCTGTAGAGTTCATCCACGCACTTAGCTAGGACTTAACCTTAACAAAACCCTCTACATAATCAGCTGCAGAGGTCATCCACGCACTCAGCTGGGACTTAACCTTAAACCCAAAATAAGCCTTAGCTTCTTCGCATCAAATTATCATCATACAAAAACCTTTGAAAAAGCTCTTTTCTCCTTTGCAGAAGTGCCTATTTATACAAGTGCACTATTACAATACCATGAGTTTAAACCATGGGCTTAAAAAACATGAGTTTAAACCATGGGTTAATTACAAAAAGAGGGGCTTTGACCCAACCCTGAAACCCCTAAGACTATTTTTGGCTGCAACTCCACTTACAAGCTTCGCACCAAAAACGCGCCCCAACACATAACAAATTAGAAAATTCATTGAAATGAAATTACATACACATATACATCATTCATGAAATATACGACAGCACTAAATACATTCCATTCAAGCATTCATCATATTCATATTCATTTATAACCAAGTATAGTTGTAGGGATTGAAACAGAAGAAATACTTATCTTTATCAGAAGCTTGTCCTGCAACTAGCTATGTCGTTGCAACGTTCCACCCAACCATAGGCCAATGTGCTCATCAATCTCTATGCAACAGTGCCACCCCCGAGCTGGGCATGATTTCCCCAAGGAATAAGGAACACTAGTAGACTCTCTCACAACCAAGGATACAATAAAACTTAGCTAAGCCGACACAGTTGGGTTTATTAGGCTTACACAGGCAGTGGTTCACACATAGTCAAAATTCTCATAAGACATAGTCGAGACAAATACCAGTTGGGTTTATCAGGCTGGAAAGGAGGTGGAAGGACTGAATTCTAGGCTAGTGAGCTCAATCCCATAGCTATGGACACCTGCACCAAATCTAGCCTGGCTTCTAAAGCATCTACACAACCAACACCAGGAATCATTCCCTTCTCTGCTCCACAGTCCGTTGGGCTATGCCTTCCCTCTCTAGTGCTATCTCGGGTGTACAAAGAAGAAAACTAGCCACCCAGATATGTCTGTGAGGTTCCTTTTTACACTAGGTTAATCAGGCAGGTCCAGACTCCATTTCCATTTCCTAAGCCAGTTCAAAGACCACACAAGGCTGTACATACACCAATCACAGTTCTAGGTTCAAGAAAAAATTACAGAGGCCAAGGAATGCACAGACACACAACAATTACAAAATTTTGAGCATTGCATGAGCCAGATTGACTGATATCATATCAGAATCCAAATCTTCTTGCTGGTTTATCAGTTCAGAATGCAAAACATGGTTTATAGGTATGTGTGTTCAGGAAAACGATTGATAGATAGGGAAATCGTGAAAGAGGAAACAAAACTGACAGGACAGGGAAAACAATGTGAAGGATGGAACTTCTAGAGGTTTCCTGCATGAGGCCGTGTTCTTGAATGAAAACAAATGAATGAATGAATCCATGATCCATCAACAAAATGTCCTTCCATTTTTCCAAAACATGAGGGAAGGTGAAACATGAACGCATGAGGGAATGGGATACACTTTTGGGTGTTTTTCTTTCCCATGCAATAAAAAACACGATTTTTCGAAATGGTGCTCTACCCATTTCGAATTTCTGCTAAAAATATTCCCATTCCCACCAAACGGCTCAAGGTTAAACATCTCCCCTTATCCTTAGGAAAATCATGCCCCCATCTCTTTAACATTTGCGACACATTGCTGGCAGTAGGTTTTTAATTAATTTTATATTTTATATGATGTCTCAAGGATATCGTGCCTGGATAAAACATAAAGCATCGACATTGATTCTAACTGTCGAACACAAACACAAAATCAATGGTAGGGCCTTGGCCTTGAGCTCCTTGCCATGATTTAATACAATATTCACATCATTTGAAGTTTAATATCATGCGGTCAAAAACCAGGGTGTTACATTCCCCTCCCCCTTCAATAGCACTATCCTCAGTGCTTAACAATTTAAAAAAATAGAAAACTACACTGGCACTGCCCTAAGTGCTTTGCGAAAATTGATCCAACAATGAATGTGTCAGTCGCATGGCATCCTCCAGCTCCCATGTAGCTTTCTCGGGACTGCAGTGCTTCCTCTGCACCTTTTTTTGTCCAATGACACGATCTATATATTTTCCAAGTCCCTTCTTGCATGCATCAACACACACCACATGATCTTCTTCTGGGTCTTGGAGAATCCTTCTCCTTGTTATAGCGGATTTCACCACTCTAGGTGAATCACACATTGTATGGCCTTCCCCTATCCCGCTGAACACTCTTTGGACCCCATGGACTATATTTTATCCTTTGATGTTTCCTTGATCATCCCTAAAACTATATGAAAAATGATATACGTGTATTTTTACCCGATAACCGCGTACATACGCGGGTTTGACTCATATAACCGCGTACATCGGGATGGGTGCATAATCCAAATTCTTTTGGAGTTTTCCTTGACATGGATCCAACTCATTCGACTCCTGGCCTTCCATATGCCTTGAGATCGCTCGGATTTGACCCTTCATTATCCCTTGTGAAGATATATAAGGAACCCCTTGGTACATTGAATGCATATAGAGAGATTGAAAGCAACGAAACTATAGTCCATTGTTGTCGAAATTTATACTTGAGTCTGCATCCCTTTGTCCCTTGGGAGCACTTTTGTGTTCTTCCTAAGCTTGCCTTTTTCTAGTGAGCTTGCTATCGTGAGATGGAGGATTGAGGTGGTGGAGGCCCAAGTGGGGGATTCAGTTTCTCCAGTTTGCAGACTGTTACCACCTAAGTTGTACTTAGTGGTTTTCTATCAAGTGAGCCTGGTGAACCGAACAGGGATAACTTGTTCAGACTTCAGAGAGCCTTCAGTCTTGCTTCCGGGAAGATTTATTGTA
>LPNX010730848.1:369427-399685 GCA_001517045.1 Pseudotsuga menziesii | reverse complement strand
ACCGTTGGATGAGAAATCCACGGTGTGCATTGGACAGGCTCCCCTCCCTAGGGAAAGTCTGTCCAGTATATAAGGCGCTCCGTGAATATATGAGGTGCTGTCATCGCCCAACGCCCACTAGATAGAATGATGATTGTACTACTGAAGCGTGATATGTTTTTTCTTCCCATTAGTTTACATTAATGATACAAAAATTTACTTTTAAAAACCAGGTTTGGGTTATAATGATCGAAAAATTTACTATGTATGCATTCTTACAGTTTTTAATATTAAAATGCAAATCTGTTATTATATTTATTCCTATTTTTATTATAAGATAAATATATAAAATGTACTTTGGCTATTTAATTGATATGTTGTAATTATTTAATTTATATTTATTCTTTAATTTTTAGATATATAGGATGATTAAAGTGTTATATGATGTGGTTTTTTATTTTAGAGTTATAAGTCACAAAATTCCATAACATGTTATTTGTTATTTGTTTTACATGAGTATATGTTGTTTACTGTGACATCTTAAATTCTTTTTCTAGATATATTGCATATTTTTGGTATAGGTTTTTTGAGGTATTATAAAAAATGATATTTTATAAAAATGTGATTTTAAATATTTCAGCAACTTGATGTGGGATTACTAATGCAAAAAGGGGACCAAGCTTATTAGGGATCTAAGGCTTATGAGATAAAAGTTTAAGAAAAAAGGAAACATAAACAATATATTTAATTATTAAAAACTTAAATAAATTGTGAGGAAACTAAAAGCCGCATCTTAAGTGCTTCTTGATTCAAGAAACTTCTTTCATTTTCGACTCACTATTCATTGAGGTTGTTGAGCTATATATATATAATTCTAATGAGAAAGAGATCCATCTTCTTTTTTTTCTCTTCAAATTTCCTTTTTGATCATAGCCCTCTGAACCTGAAAAGAGAGAGAGCAAGCCCTCCCTTCCAAATGTTCTAAGAAGATAAGAATGAAAGGTAGATAGAGGAGCTTGCAGAGGAAAGGCTACCTGCTTTCCCAAAAATGCTATGGCCTCTATCTACACCTGAGTACTAAGAGCTAGTTTTGTTCCGGTGGTGTGGCCTAGAAAAAAATAATTCGTGAAAGAGGAAGCTGATGCAAATAAGGAAATCTACAATGTTGAGTAAAGGGAACATGATGACAACGTCTACTTAAGTACAATAAGTTCACAACAAAGAACCCTAAGTCTAGTTTTCTAGTAAGCTTAGTCCAACTTGGGCGTGATATCTACAAAGGTTGAAAGATGTTGAACAATTGTAGTTATCTATGGTAGGGTGGAATTGGTTAGTTCCTTATTAAGTTGCCTGAAAGGTTTCCAGATAAGTTATTTAAGCTGCCACTCGTACATTTTATTCCTAGGTAATTTCCTTTCTTGAATATGTCTTATTAATTCTATATTATGATGTTTCTTTTGAAACAAAGCGTAGGTTGTATTCACTCTCGTTAATTGATCCGTTAATATAAATTTTGTTTGAAATGCTAAGGAATATTTTTTGTTTCCCCTAGATCTGAATGTTAAATTAGGATTAGATAATTTACTTCTTGTAAACAAAACTATTTTTTTGTCATTGCAATTGTGGATAGACTAATGTACATGGGTGATATTGTTTTGAGTATATTTATTATGTAAAATCATATGTGCATGCAGGAAAAAGATTGAGTTAGGGTAAGATTTTATTTCTGCTCAAATTTTGGATTCAAGGTTTTAGACGTCATGATCTTAGGATGTAGGGTTTAAGCATGCATTCCAAACTATAGACTTACTTACGAATTAAATGAATGATTACACCCCATCACAATTAATTGCATATAAAATACTCTCAATTAAATCTGCTAGATAAAAATTAATGGAGTACATGCATGAAGCTTCCTATAGAAGCAGCCTCATGGAAATTAGAAAAATAAAAACCTAACCCCTAAATAACAGAGTAATACAAGGAAATATAGAGAAAACAAATTAACATTTTACACATAGATAAATTCATGTATATCTGAGTTCAACATATAATAGGTTAAAAATTTATATGATTCCTTCAAGATAAAATCATTATACCAGATATAACATGTAAATTCCTTCTTAGAAAATGCATAGGATGCAATAGATTTAACTAAAAAACTTGTCAATTCTATAAGGATCTCCAAAAACCACCTCCACATAATTTAACAAACATGGTAGCAAATAAATATCGGGTCGATCTGAACTAGGTTACCACTTCTCCCCAAAGCTTGAGATCTCATAAAGGAACTCCAAACGATAAATAAAATACACATAGCAATGGTATTTACACTCGTCCATTACCATTACACATGATTATGATAAAAGAAAACACAGAACTTAGTTATTGAAGCTAACATGGGAGCCCAAAATATTGCGTACCCATAACCTGAAAGGAAAGTCTTAAACCCTATGAAAAACCTTTTTACAAACAGTTTATCCATTTCAAAAATATCATAAGGGCTGAAGCATAAGATAGTTAACTTAAAACATCTGAGCATGCAACACTAAAAGACCTCTTCATTACTAAAAATGTTTAAAATAGTTGGCTACTAATCAATACCAATAGCTATAAAAAAAGAACACAACAATTAAACACCCAACACCAAATACCCTCCTCAAGACTATCTATGTGCAACCATCACACTCTTCTTTCCCCTTGGAATTTGAAAGTCGGGATGGGTGAGTTACCACAAGTCATCCCCACAACATCCCCACGGGGTCTTCACTCAGTGAAGCCATGTCATAGCAGCTTCATTCATGGGATATTAAAGAATACCCCTAATTTCACTTGATATTGATAATTACCTACAAAAAACTATTGTTGAGCCCCCCTCCCATACATATTTCTAAGTTAAAAAACCCAATTTTTACGATATATTCCTTATTTTTACAACAAACCCCTTTTTTATATCCCCCAATACCTATAAACCCATTATATTTTACTCCTCATCCGCCATTACCAACAATATATTGAACTTGTTTTCCATAATTAAAAACCGCCCTTTATGAATGAACATGCTAAGATATTTCCCAACAAGGTGAATCCCCCATGGTCACCCCTCTTTGCTTGCACGAGTTGAAGCATGTCATCCAAACAAGAATGGGAGTCAAAATTCAGGATAAAACTATATACAACACTACGAAACCACTGAAAGAAGTCTTAATTCCTATGAGGTCTAATGTTCACTTCCGTGATGCCAAGGAGAGGCTGCAATACATATTTGAACACCCATAACCGTGTTCCTGTAATCTTGCACGAGTAGGAAGATATCACAACCATTGATAGAATACTGTAGGGTGAAGCATGCAAAGAAGACACACTCACAGTAGCAAGTTGACTATAGACGAAAATACCCAAGAAGCACAAGTATAATTCTAGGAAGGATGAGGCCAAAAACCAAAACCATTATTCACCTTACATGCCAAACCCTAGTATATTTGAGCTCTGATAAGGCAGAGCCCCAACTAGATTGATAATGAGCATAATTAACCCTACAATGGACAAGAGGGAAATATCAACTACTACAGTCAAGGAAAGTACCAGTTTTGACTTCAAAGCATATCCCTAGAGCCAATGCATGCTCCACATGCATCCAAATATATGATTAACAAGTAAATCCAGTTAATTCCACCCAAATGGGTTGGGTTGGTGTGGAAAAGACACCAGTAATGCCAACGAGCCAATATTTTTCACCTACGTTTTCCAAGGTTGGAAAGATTTATAATATCACAAATTTTAAGAATTTTACCCATGTATTTGCATTATAATTGAATTTCCAAAGTGGTCAAAATCCCTATAAACCAATCCAATGTGTGTGATAGCCCCAAGGCCATAATAAAAATTTCACAATAGATAGTGTCCGAGACTTCCTTGCATGCAGTTCTTGGATAAGCAGAGGTAACAATAGAGTGTTAGCATAAATGCTAAGTAAGCCAGAAATCCCTAGGCCTAATGTCAAAAGGGGACATTTGTAAACATAAGAATATTAAAATCAGTATTCATAACAACAACGAAAAACATCATGTCAAGGACCCTGCCGAAACTTAACAACTCCTTAAAAGCAATTACGAAAGTCTTTCTAAGTCACTTACCTGAATGAAGGACATACAATAAGATGTTATGATGCAATAAAAGGAGACCAAATATTACACATAGCTAATATAGTCGTAATATAACAACAAATCCATGAAAGAAACAAGTGAAGTAATAACGTCTCCAAACATATACATACATACATACATACACACACACACACACACACACACACACACACACACACACACACACACACACACATATATATATATATATATTAAAGGGAATAATTTTCAGACGTTACAAGTGGTATCAAATCTCGGTAACAATACTGTGTGACCTAAGGACTCATTCACATTGCTACATAATAAAATTATGTATTTTATAAACTAATCACAAACTATCAATTTTTTGACTACAAGGTAAATTCATGACACTGCTAGAATCAGCGCAATCGAATAAGCTTATCCTAAACAAGGACAATACGAACCACCCCAATGGGAAGGAGGATTGTGGGTTGAGTTAGGTAAATATCAAAAGACACTCACACCTTCATGTTTTCTAAGAACCATGCAAATTTTGAAATCTAAATTACAAAGTTTTAAGGTGGATAACCTGAGAAAAAGGAAAACTCAACACAAACTCAACGAGGTGTTATTACAGAACTTAATGGAGATAAAACAAAATCTAGTACATACCTCGAGTATTATGATGAGGAAAACTTATAAAGATAAAAGAGACAAGGAAGAGGAAGAATCCAAGTCAGGTTCATTTCACCAACCTAGAAAAAGAGACAGTTACAACACTAGCACCACTACATCCTCCTCCTGACCAAGATACAGGAAAAATTCTAAACACTCATAGAAATTTGAACTGAAGGGGGAGTTCAAAAATATCAAAGCACCAATATTTGAAGGGGAATTATATTTAGAAGAGAAGGATGAAGAACGGTTTCTTGACATGTCTAAATATTTCCATGTTTACACTTATCCAAGCAAATTGAAAGCTAGTTTAGCGATATACAACTTAAATTGGTTCGAAACTAACGCAAATTTAAACATCCTACCTATGGGATCCTATGATGATTTGATTAGGAAGGACTGGATGGAAAACATCATGTCATCTTAAACTTCTTAGAAAATGCCTTCACATGTGTTGATGATTTAGGAAATCCTTGCTTAGAGAAGGGATTACATAGAAATAATTCTATAAGACATATTTATGCATCACAACTTAAAAGGAGTGTTAGAAGGGGTCACATAAACTTTATGCAGTCAACATTCAAGACAGTAATAAAGAAACAAACCAGAAGATAGATGATCTTCCCATCTTACCAGATTTTAGAGATGTGTTTCCAGATGAAATACTCATCCTCCCACCTAAAAGATACTTAGACTTATTTATTAATTTGGTTCCTGAAGGAGTACCCATATCTGAAGAACCCTATAACATGAGTACTTTGAAATCAGTAGAATTAAGAATCTGACTGCAAGAATTGGTTGAGAAAGGATACATTATACCAATTTTATCGCCTTAGAGAGCACTGATTCTCTTTGTGAAAAAGAAGGAAGGAACTATGAGAATGTGCATTAATTATCGACAGCTCAACAAATTGACTATCAAGAAAAAATATCCACTTCCTCGAATAGATGATTTGTTCGATCAGGTAGGAAAGGCAAAAAATATTCTCCAAAATAGATTTAAGATCAGGCTATCGCCAAGTAAGGATTCGATAAGAGGATGTTGCAAAGATCACTTTCCAAACTCAATTTGGAAATTATGAGTTTGTGGTAATTCCTTTGTACTAACCAATGCACTTGCAACCTTTATGTGTTTGATGAACATCATTTTCATCGAATATTTAGATAAGTTTGTCCTAGTATTCATAGATGCAATTCTGATTTATTCAAAGAATAAACAAGAACATGTCAAGAATTTAAAAATATTTCCACAAACCCTGTGAGAGCATTAGCTCTATTTAATGTTCCCTTTTTGGAAATTTATTAAAAATGCCCAATTTTCCATTTTTTTCCAATTTTGGCTCTTGACCTAGAGTTTTGATGTCTAGACCTCCAAATTGACCCAAATGCTTCCAAATTTTCTCTAAAGGTACATGAATGATAATATAAATTAAATATCATGCTCATTTATGTTTTGTGACCTCCCAATTACTTTTTTAAACTTGTTTAATGTTCTGTTCAAAGTAGGTTCCTTTACTAGCAAATTGGGGATCTAATTCCCCCTGGGTAATTGCCGGAAACGGCTTCCCAAATGATCCCAAAGTAGCTTGAATTTATGAAAAGAGGATGGGTATGTGTAAGGGACATTTTAAAAGTATCATATGCATCATTTTTTAGTTTATACAGTCTATTATGACTCTTTCCAAAACAACCCCCAAGTCACAATTTCGACCCTTGGGGAAAACGCACCAAATCTTCTCCCAATGCAATAAAAATGAGTAAAATGGCTTCCAATGCTTAATTAATGAACATGAGACTTGAAATAAAAATTAATTAAATTCCATCCATCATACATTTATCAGAGATACATTCCTCCATTCTAAATAATAAGCATTACCATGGCATATATCAAAATGGAGTGGAAATGGTCATTGTTTGCTCATTAAAAGTCATTTTGACATACAAATATTGGGAATTTAGAATTGAAACTTTTTGATAATGAATAAATTATAATATTTAACTGATTCCAATCACAAATTTACAATTAAAGGCTCTCCCAATTCGAAATCATCAGCATTACAATGGTTCACAACAAGATAGTGGGGAAATGACACTATTTCTTAACTATTCAACATTTTTACATGAATTATTTTGGGTATTTTGACCTGAGAGTATTCTAAAAATTAAATAAATAGCATATACATTATAACATAAGATAATGAGCATTAGAATCTTCCCCAAAGAGATCAATAGCTCACCCAAAGCGCAATCCCTCCATTGGCATGAATATGGTGTGAAAACTGGAAATAGTTGAGAGAGAGTACTGCAATAGAAGAATCCACATTCTTTCCTGTAGCTTACACCTACAAATAATACTCCCTTAAATATCCATGAAATACCTAAGTGGCCTTTCCAAACACCAACTAGGATGTGAATCTTTCACCCTCGAAATTGGCTTAAGCAAGAAAACTAGTCATCCACTAGCTCTCACAATTCACAAATGACAATTTCACAAATGAGCAAAAGCTTCTTCTCATGGATGATCCCTATATTTTATAAACATTATTGGTATTCTAAGGTTCCAAATCCATCCATAAACCAAATCCAAGTCGAACTGGTGTGGTTGCTCATGCTATTCCATGTGGCCTCTCTCTTCACCTTCCCTCTTCTCCCAAATTTGAGTAGGAGCCTCTTGGCCTTCTCCAACTCCCAATTTCGACCTATAAGATGCTATATTCAGTCCTGACATGTAATTATGTCAGTATGTCATCCTTAATATCTGACTTACATCATAACTATCATAGAATCTCCATCATTGGTGTCATAGATGTCATAAATGTAAGGGGAATCCAGCCAAGTGTCCATGAAACTCCCATTTGGATCTTCCTCTCCCATGTAAGTGACAATTCATCCCAAATTAGACCTATGAAGTATATGGACAACTATTTTAGCCTTATAATCCATCCAAAAACATTAGGCTTCCCATATATTAGAATTTGCAAGAGAAAGATACCATTTAACATAGGAATTCTAGCTAGTGCGGGCCCCATAGTCTCCATGTGTCTTCATGCTCTATGACCAATTCCATTTTATCTTGTATTTATTTAATAATATCAATTATTAAATATTTATCCCCTTCTAATGTCTAAACATCATTTATTATCCCCCTTATTCCAAATCTCAAAGCTTCCACCCCCAACCTAGGAAACTAGTGATTTTCCTTTTTGGCAATTATTTGACTTTTAGCATCCATTTGACAACTTTCATGAATATGGAAAATGTGATTTGGCCATTGTGACCCAATTCCAAATTTGGGACATTACAAATCCTCCCTTTCCAATATTGCTTGTCCTCAAGCAATTTCAAACATGGTTGTTGAAGAACCTTCTTTCTGTATGATTCTTTGAAGTTGCCACTAAGCTGCCCACTTTGAGTCTTTGGGATACCATGAATATTTCAGAGAGGAAAGACCATTCTTTCTACTGCACTACTCTAATTAACATCAACTTATTAAGTGGGGAATCATCTACCATACTGTTTGTTTCCCAAATAATTTGAAATCAATGGGACTAAAAACTATACCAGGGTCCCATTGCTTGCATTGCACTCCAATAATTAAGAGTGCTCTCCAACCCATACCATTTGGAAAGAGAATTCTTGGATCCCATTTTCTTGTATGAATTCTTCCAAAAATCATGAGTGCATAATATATATCATCAAATTATATAACAACATAATAAGAATGTACATCAAGGAGGTGCCTCACCAAGAAATCATGAAAGTGCTTATACCTCCCAATGAGTAGACTACCATTTTCCAAGTGCATACAAGCTTCAAGTGACCAATAAAATCTGCTCCAATGACATAGGTGTGGATCCCATGTCCCATTATTCTACTCCAAAGATATATAATGTGCATCAATATAATCAGCCACGTGTTCTTTCATCCAAGGAGTGAATGAAGAACCTCCACCAAAATCTGAACCAAATAATGTGCAAAGAAAACATGAAGACTTCAAGTGGATCAAAAAAGTCTCATCAATACACCCATGAATATGTATATCATCATGAAATAACAGAGGATGTTACTGCCAATAATAATGTTCCTCAATCATATCCCTCTTCACCAAAGTGTTGGATGAAGTTCCTCCGGCATCAAATGAACCAAGTGTTGAGCAAGAAAAACCATGAGTCTTTAAGTGACTCAAATGAACATCATACGTGCACCCATGTAGATGTGTATGATCATAATGTAAACAAGGATGATGATGCAAATTTAAATAATATGGTTCTCTAATAATTCCATCATCAAAAGGAGAAATAGAATTTCCATGCTCTTCATGTGGCACCATAAAAAAGAAACCTTTCACCCATACTTCATTAGGATGACTGCTGCAAAATTTAGAAGTGTAGGATGTAGGAGAAAGAACAAACTCACCCAAATGATCAGTAAGTGAAAAATTGTCATAGTGTGAAGTATCCATAGGGGTAGGATTATTCACCTCCCTAGAAAATGAAAAAATTTCCTCATGGGTTGGTTCCAAGGTGTTGGAGTTATGCACTTCTTCAAAAATTGTGTAACCATTTTCAAGAGGCAACTCAAGTTCCTCTTCCGCCATTACTAGTGATTGGATCTCCTCACTATAATCCTAAAGAACATCAAGAACATGCAATTTTTCATGTTTCTCATGATCCATCATGTCACGAGAATCCTCCAAGCAATCTACCTTATGAAAATATGAAACATCGGATGAAAAACAAGTGTCTTGCAACTTTTCAAGAAGTTGCTCATTTTGAATTGTGAGCTTACCAATAACTTCATTATTCTTCAAGTAGGATTCATGTAACCATTAAATAAGCTCAATGACATTTTTTCTATCAAAAATCAAAGACATGAAATTACCTTTGATGTTGCACATTGCTCTTTGAATCTTCTCCATGTCTTAAAGGAAGGATGGATCCTCTAAGGAAGTAGCTCTCCAACAAGAATTTGATACCAATGCTTGAGTGTCATGGAGTATGCTAAGGGCCTCTTGGATCTTTTTTTCATTCATCTTTAAGGACCCTTCAAGAAAATGAGGCTCTTGCAAATGAACCTCCTCATCTTCTTCCTTCTTGCTTGAACCAACTTCATGAAGCTCAAGTGGTGATGGGGAAGTTGATCTTGTTTCTTCTTCAACTGCTACAAGGTATTCATTTTCAGGTTTAATGGAAGTTTGGCTTGCAGCAACACTTTCAAAATTGATCTCTATGTCACCAACATAGAGATGTGAGCACCCATAAGTATGTACTCCTTCATAGTTCAAGCATCCATCAGTAGATGCTCTTTGGTCCATGTCCATAGTAGAATTTGTTTCAGAATGATATTCAATAGTTTCAAGGTACTCTTCTTCCTTCCCATGTGATGTTTCCTCATCTTTTTCAAATTCATTTGGGAGTGAATTTCAATCCTCTTCATGTAATGCCTTTTCTTCTTCA
Source organism: Pseudotsuga menziesii (assembly GCA_001517045.1). Lineage (NCBI taxonomy): Eukaryota > Viridiplantae > Streptophyta > Pinopsida > Pinales > Pinaceae > Pseudotsuga > Pseudotsuga menziesii. The sequence goes on along the minus strand of LPNX010730848.1, from coordinate 389,469 downwards.
CCACCCACATAAATTTGTAGCTCCTTGGTTTCCTCCATACTTGTGAATTGATTATTATTCCTTAATGAGTTCTTATTTGAATTAGTTTTTATAAATTCCTTCAACCAATTATTAAGGTCTTCAAAATGAATAGTTTTATGTGCCAATTTGAATGCTTGCATAACCTGCCTGGACATATCATCACCACATGGCTTAATGAATTTATTCAATTCATATATACCATCCATAACTTCAATAGGTTCCAAGACCATGCTTTTATACCACTGTAATGTCCCCTTTTTGGAATTTTATTAAAATGCTCAATTTTCCAATTTTTTCACAATTTTGGCTCTTGACTAGTTTTGATGTCTAGACCTCCAAATTGACCCAAATGCTTCCAAATTTTCTCTGAAGGTACATGAATGATAATATAACTTAAATATCATGCTCATGTATTTTTTTTTACTTCCCAATTACTTCTGTAAACTTGTTTAATGTTTTGTTCAAAGTAGGAGCCTTTACTAGCAAATTGGGGCTCCAATTCCCCCTGGGTAATTGCTGGAAATGGCTTCCCAAATGATCTCAAAGTCACTTGAATTTATGAAAAGAGGCTGGGTATGTGTAAGGGACATTTTTAAATTATCATATGCATCATGGTTCAGTTTATACAATCTGTTATGACTCTTTCCAAAACAACCCCCAAGTCACAATTTCGACCCTTGGGGAAAATGCACCAAATCTTCTCCCAATGCAATTAAAATGAGTAAAATGGCTTCCAATGATTAAGTAATGAACATGAGACTTGAAATAAACATTAATTACAGTCCATACATCATAAATTTATCAGATATACATTCCTCCATTCTAAATAATAAGCATTACCATGGCATATATCAAAATGGAGTGGAAATGGTCATTATTTGCTCATTAAAAGTAATTTTGACATACAACTCTTGGGAATTTCGACTTGAAATTTTTTGAGAATGAAGAGAATAAAATATTTAAATGATTCCAATCATAAATTGACAATTAAAGACTCTCCCAATTCTAAATCATCAGCATTACAATGGTTCACAACAAGATAGTGGGGAAATGACACTATTTCTTCATTGTTCAACATTTTTACATGAATTATTTTGGTTATTTCTACCTGAGAGTATTATAAACATGAAATAAAGATAATATACATCATAACATAATATAATTATCATTATAATATTCCCCAAAGAGATCAATAGCTCACCCAAAGCGCAATCCCTCCATTGGCATGAATATGGTGTGAAAACTGGAAATAGTTGAGAGAGAGTGCTGCAATAGAATAATCCACATTATTTCCTGTATATTAAACCTAAAAATAATACTCCATTAAATCTCTATTAAATACCTGAGTGGCATTTCCAAACACCAAATAGGATGGGAATCTTTCACCCTCGAAATTGGCTTAAGCAAGAAAACTAGTCATCCACTAGCTCTCACAATTCACAAATGACAATTTCACAAATGAGAAAAATCTTCTTCTCATGGCTGATCCCTATATTTTATAAACATTATTGGTATTCTAAGGTTCCAAATCCATCCATAAACCAAAGCCAAGTCGAATTGGTGTGGCTGCTCATGCTATTCCATGTGGCCTCTCTCTTCACCTTCCCTCTTCTCCCAAAATTGAGTAGGAGCCTCTTGGCCTTCTCCAACTCGCAATTTTAAACTCTAAGATTCTCTATTCAGTTCTGACATGTTATTATGTCAGTATTTCATCCTTCATATCTGACGTCTATCATAACTGTCATAGAATCTCCATCATTGGTGTCATAAATGCCATAAATGTAAGGGGAATCTAGCCAAGTGTCCATGAAACTCCCATTTGGCTCTTCCTCTCCCATGTAAGTTACAATTCATCCAAAATTAGACCTATTAAGTATATTGACAACTATATTATCCTTATAATCCATCCAAAAACATTAGGCTTCCCATATATTAGAATTTGCAAGAGAAAGATACCATTTAACATAGGAATTCTAGCTAGTGTAAGCCCCATAGTCTCTATGTGTCTTCATGATCTATTACCACTTACATTTTCTCTTTTATTTATTTAATAAAATAAATTATTAAATATTTATCCCCTTCTAATGTCTAAACATCATTTATTATCCCCCTTATTCCAAATCTCAAAGCTTCCACCCCCAACCTAGGAAACTAGTGATTTTCCTCCTTGGCAATTATTTGACTTTTAGCATCCATTTGACAACTTTCATGAATATGGAAATGTGATTTGGCCATTGTGACCCAATGCCAAATTTGGGACATTACACTCTATGCCAAGTTTTCTAAATGTGATTTATTCCAGAAATAAATTACATACCTTGGTCATATTAAATATGAAGAAGGTATAGCGGTAGACCCTGAGAAGATTAAGGAAATAATGGAATGGCCTACCCTACAAAATTTCTTATACGTTAGATATTTTATGGGCTTAGTTGGGTAGTATATAAATATAATAGAAAAATTCTCTAAGATAGCTTTCCCTATTATCACTCTGCAGAAGAAAGAGACTAAGTTCCTTTGGAATGAAAAGTGCGAAGTGTGTTTCAAGAAACTTAAGTAATTGCTGATAAATGCACTAGTGTTAAAAGTAGTCGACATGGATAAATACTTTGTAGTATGCACAGATGCATGCAAAGAAGGGTTGGGAGGTGTTATGTCGCAAGAAAACCATGTAATTTCATATCAATCTCGAAAATTAAAAGATGGAGACAAAATTTATGCAAACCACAGTTTAGATCTGGTTGCAATCATACATGCCTTAAAGATGTGCAGATACTACCTCACGGGGAAGAAATTTATGCTAAAATCAGATAATGTAAGTCTCAAATACCTTTTCAAACAACCCAATTTAAATGCCACGCAAGCACGGTGGTTAGCTTTTATTAGTGAGTATGATGTTGAATTAAGGAATATAAAAGGTAAGGAAAACAAGGTTACAAATGCCTTAAGTAGGCAATTCCACCTTCAACATGAAATATCCTTGAGTAAAACAGAGGACATATTAAAGGCATAAATTAGATCAACATTAGAAAATGACCCATTTTATATTGAAATCATAAATAAGTTGCAAAAAAACAACAAGGAATCACAACAGCATATATACTCAATTGACGAAGAAGGGTATTTTTGGTCAAAAGGCAGGTTGTATGTCCCTAAGGTTGTAAATATTAGATACCATATTTTTACTAAATTCCATAAGAAACCATACTCGAGACATCCCAGTTATCGAAAGATGGTTACAACAGTTAAGAAATATTAGTTTTGGCCCAAAATGAGATTTGATATTGCTAACTTCATTCCCTAGTGTCTGGAGTGTCAACAAATCAAAATTGAACAACAACGCCCTACTGGCCTATTAAAACCCTTACCTATACTGGAGTGGAAATGGGAAGTAATAAACATGTATTTTATAATAGGGTTACTAAAAATCAAAAGAAAAAATGACTCAATCATGGTTGTGGTAGATAAGTTATCAAAATCTACACATTTTATTCCAGTAGAATCAAGTTTTAAAGCCGTTAACCATGTTGAATTTTTTCTGCAAGAAATTTTCAGGTTACATGGAATTCCAAAGTAAATCATATCTGACCAAGACTCTAAGTTTACTGGTAACTTCTAGAGGACTCCTTTTGCAGGATTGGATACTCAACTAAGTTTTATCACCACATACCATCCCCAAACAGATGGACAGATAAAAATTGTTAACCAAATTCTTGAAGACATGTTAAGAATGTACGTTATGCAGAATCCTTCAAAGTGGGAGGACTACTTGCATTGGGTAGAATTTTCATATAACAATGGCTACAAGGCCTCTACTAAAATGTCACACTTTGAATTTTTATATGGAAGAAAGTGCAGAACCCTAGGTACTTGGAATGATCCAGTGGATAGGAATATGTTAGGACCTGAAATGCTTAAGGATTTAGAAAATATAGTTAACAAGGTAAAGCAAAATTTAAAGGAGGTCGAGGACCGACATAAAATTTATGTTGATAAGTTCCGTAGAGATAAAAAGTATCATGTAGGATATCACGTGTACCTAAAATTCAGGGAAATGAGAAGCACACTCAGAATTGGAAAATGTAGCAAGTTGGCCGTAAGATATTGTGGATCCTTCGAAATTCTAGTGAGAATAGGCCCAATAGCATATCGGTTGGCCTTACCAACTCACATTAAATTCCATGATGTATTCCATGTATCTCTCTTAAAGAAATATTTATATGATCCTAAGCATGTTATTGATTGTGTTAGGATTTATAATCATCCCTTGTCCAAACTAGTCTATTAGATTATATTTGCCTAACTTAGGAGTCATTTAGTTATTATTGGGTCCACTAGTACCATTTGGTCCACTTGGGGTAATAGGGACACCTATACAAGTCACTAGAGTGTGGAGAACACAGAAAGAGGTTAACTGCAACTGACTACACCTTCATGCATCAGTTTATGTGCCTCCTAGACTAATCCCTACAATTTAGGAACCACTAGAGTGTCGGAACCAACCTCCTACAGTTGTTGGTATTTGGTAACTAGTCAAACTAATTTATGCTCCAGATACATTCAATTAGATGTCCTCCAGTTTAGTTAGCACCATTCTTGCATGGATGCATATGGGAAGGCACCTATTCTCACCTAGTCTCACCTACCACATCAGTTAGACTAGTTTAATTGATTATAACTGATTGAGAGACTAAATTAAACAACTGGAGTTGATCTGGTGAACTTCGATAGTGATTTAAACACTTCTAGTTAGCCATGCAGTCATATAGAGCTGGTGAATTCGAATCTTATTCACATTATTCAAATTCCCTTTTAGTAACACTGTTGTATACTGTTGGAATTAATGAAGTTTATATTGTAATTATACTAAGCAATACTTGTTTGTTTCCTTTGAAATTTGTCTTGTTTAGTGGGTATTATTCATTCCTTTACACTGCATAATAATTCAATCTAATTGCACTCAGTTATTTAAGATCAATTGCAAATTAATTATAATATTGTATCAGAGCCTCCTCAGGAAATCCTCAAGTATTTCCAATATTCATTATACACCAGAAGCAATTGGGTTTCCATATAAGTCTCGCAAAGTTTGTATTTCTATATCTGGATTAATTCAGACAAGTCTCTACGATCGTGACGAACCCTAAAAAAGTGTACATGTCGAGATGGAAGGCTTGATTCTGATAGATTGTGAATTTTTTTTTTTTTTTGTAGTAATATTTTGCAGGTACAACTTCTTATTGATTCGATATTATCAGTTCCTCTTCTTACTTCATCATCAAGATATTCAGAATGGAAACTGAAGATGATTTCATCTCTAAAGGGACAAGATATCTATGAGGTATCTATTGGTCTTGGTAATGAGTCTTATGAATATGAGAATGAATGGTTAAATGACGATGATAGAGCTTTTGGAACAATATGTCTGGCCTTTTCTCCAAGCTTGCGCTACCTTATTGATTCCGTTGAATAGCCAAAGGATCTCTGGATATAATTGGATAGAACCTTTGGCAAGAAAAATGAGGATCATTATAGTAATTTGGAGAGCACACCCAACACCAAAAGAATTATTTATTCAAAAGTATCAATTTCTACTCTCTCTAATGAAGTTGTTCAAGATGAAGAAGAAGTAGAATCTTCAATACAGTCAATTCAAATTGAAGAAAGTCTCCTTGGAGTGACTCCTTCTCCTGCTGGTATGAAATTTTATGAGATCTTTGATATCTCATATTATCATATGGCTGATCCAAAAGAAGACATTTGAATATTTGTTATTGAAGAAAAAATACCTTTCCATTCTATGCAAATATTCTGCAGCCATTCTATTATTTTAAATTCTGTGCAAAGTTTGCCAGTGATTGTTTCAGAAAATGAAGAGGAATTTGATTTCTCTCTCTAATGATGTTGATCGTGTGCAAAAAAGTAATAACTTGAATTTTTTGGAAATAATATCATATTGTAGGAATGATCCATTCACTCTCATTGATCTAGAGCTTCCAGCAAATTCCTACATGATTGTGTGCACCAATACTCAAGGTTTTATTGAAGAAGGAGAAAATTGTGCATCTACCATTTCGGTGGAGCACTTGGATTTGTTCCACACTCTTAGATATGATATGAAATTATTTGGATATGATATGATCTTATTTGGTTCAAGTTTTAAGTTTCGAGAGCCTCCAGTAATACTTGTAGTTGTTCTCATCAATTTTGGTGTGAAAAATCAAGTGCCAAAAGTCTCTTTCAAAATTGTTGTTGGTGATTTGATGTCAATTTTCTCTCATGAGTTTTCTTATATTATATTTTGTAAATATTTGGATATTTTGAAAATCATATCATATTTTAGGAGTGATGCATTCACTCTCTTTGATCTTGAGCTTCCATCAAATTCCTACATGATTGCATGCACCAATATTCTGAATCTTGTTGAAGAAGGAGAAAACTATGCATCTACCATTTCAGTGGGGCACTTGGAACCTTTGTTCCATACTCTTGGATCTGATATGAACTTATTTGGTTCAATTTTTAATTTTCAAGAGCATCCAGTCATGCATGTATTTGTTCTTATCAATTTTGGTCTGAAAAATCAAGTACCGCAAGTCTCTTTCAAAATTGTTGCTGGGATTTGATGTCAGTTTTATCTTATGAGTTTGCTGATATTATATTTTGTGGATCATTGGTTATTTTTGAAGCTATATCATATTATGGATATCAATCATTCACTCTCCACAGTCCCATGGCTTCTCTACCTTTCTATTTGATCACATGGTCATCTCCTCACAGAACTAGTAAAGATGGAGGCATTATGCATTCGCCTGGACACTTGGAGCTTATTTTACCTCACATGGTTTTATGCTCAAGGATGAAATATATCAGTTTCTTGGGTTTTTCTCACATGGTTATAATTATCAAGCACTTTTACTCTCTCATCAGTTGACTTAGTTGCTCTTCATGGGTCCAGTTTTCATCTTGCAGCTTTCTATGTTCCTGATTCAGTTGAGCATATTCTTCTTCTTCCAAAAAGGAAAATTCCTCTAGACATAATCATTTATATTGGATTCAAAGGTGCACGTGCACAGTATTAGGATGTTGCGGGAAAGAAGAACCAAGATAATGTATTTACTGCTGCATAGTGCTGCAAATTGCAGCAACATTTTCACAAAGTTTTATTCAAAACTTATTTTCCTCATTCACTGCATATCTTGACGGGGGGGTTTTCCCATGATCTTTCCCCTATTTCCTCGGTTTATTAAGAAACATTTTTTTTAAATTATTTTAGATTGTATATGGGTGACTTTTGGCCTTGTTTCTAGGGCCCACAGTTGTCCAAGTTAGGATTAAGGGGGGGTGTTAAGATTTATAATCCTACCTTGTCCAAACTAGTCTATTATATTATATTTTCCTAGATTAGGAGTCATTTAGTTATTATTGGGTCCACTACTACAATTGGGTCCACTTGGGCTAATGGGGCCACCTATACCAATCAATAGAGTGTGGGGAACATAGAAAGAGGTTAACTACAACTAATTGCACCTTCATGCATCAATTTATGTGCCTCCTAGACTAATTCCTACAATTTAGGAGCCACTGGGAGTGCCAACACCAACCTCCTTCTGTTGTTGGTAGTTGGTAACTAGTCAAGCTAAGTAATGCTCTAGTTACCTTCAGTTAGATGTCATTTAGTTTAGTTAGCACTATTCTTGCATGATTACATGTGGGAAGGATCCTATTCTCACCTACTTCTCACCTACCACATCAGTTAGACTAGTTTAATTGATTATAACTGATTGAGAGACTGAATTAAACAAATGGAGTTAATCTGGGAAACTCCAATAGTGATTTAGACACTTCTACTAGCCATGCAGTGAGATTGAGTTGGTGAATTCGAATCCTATCCACATGATTCAAATTCCCTTTATTTTAACACTGTTGTATATAATGAAGTTTATACTATAATTATACTGAGCAATACTTATTTGTTTCTTGTGAAATTTGTCTTGTTTAGTGGGTATTATTCATTCCTTTACATTGCATAATAATTCATTATAATTCTATGCATTGCATGAAGATAAATCATCATTAATTCGAATATGGTATCAGAGCCTCCTCAGGAAAGCCTCAAGTTTGTCCAATCTCCATTGTACACCAATGGTATGGTCTGGAAAGAAATAATTCTTGAAATAGGAAGCTGATGCAAATAAGGAAATCCAAAATGTTGAGTAAAGGGAACCTGATGGAAGCATATACTTAAGTACAAGAGATTCCCAACAAGGAACCCTAAGTCTAGTTTTATAGTAAGCTTGGTCCAGCTTGGGGGTGATATCTGCAAAGGTTGAAAGATGTTGAATAGTTGTAGTTATCTATGCTAGGGTGGAACTGGGTAGTCCCTTATCAAGTTTCCTAAAAAGTTTCCAGATAAGTTATTTAAGCTGCTACTGGTACATTTTATTCCTAGGTAATTTCCTTTCTTGAATGTCTTATTAATTCTACATTATGATGTGTCTTTTAATGGAAAGTGTAGGTTATATTCATTCTGGTTAATTAATATGTTAATATACAGTTTTCCTGCTCGATGCTAAGGAATATTTTCTTTTCCACTAGATTAGAATTTTATTAGTATTATATAATTTACTTCTTGTAAAACAACTATTTTTTTTTATCATTTCCATTCTAGATAGACTAATGTACATGGATGTTGAGGGATTTGTTATATCTTCATGGTCTTGATGATATTGGTTTGACTATATTTATTATGTAAAATTATATGCGCATGCAGGAAAAAGATCCAATTAGGGTAATATTTTATTTTTGCTCAAATTTTGGCTTCAAGGTTATAAACATCATGATCTTAGGATGTAGGGTTTAAGCATGCATTCCAAATCATACACTTACTTGGGAATTAAATGAATGATTACACCCTATCACAATTTATTGCATATAGAAGACTCCCAATTAAATCTTCGAGATAAGAATTAAAGGAGTACATGCAGGAAGTTGTCTGTAAAAGCAACTCATGACAAGTAGAAAAATCAAAACCTAAACCCCACATAACAGAGTAATACAAGGAAATAGTGAGAAAAAAATCAACATTTGACACATAGATAAAGTCCTGTACATCCAAATTCAACATATAATATCTTCAAACCTTTAAATGATGCCCTGAAGATAAAATCATTATAGCAAAAATAACATGTAAATTTCTTCTTAGAAAATATATAGGATGTAATAGATTTAACTAGAAAACTTGTTGTTGTTAAGGAATTGTTCTTATGGCTAGGATTGAGGCAACCAATGTACTAAGGGTGTAAATACTAATATACAAAGTTTTGAAAGTGCAAATATAAACAAAGGTTCAAGGGTTAGAAGAGTTCATACCTTACAAACTGAAGGTTGATCAAAGATTTCCTTTAGCCCTCCTCTTGATTTCCAATCCAAGAGACCTGTAAAACAAATTCAAACGTCCCTCAAGCCAATTTCACCACATATAATACCATGATAATCAAGATAAAATGAAAACCTAATCTGATAAAAATTAACATGTGATCATAAACAAAGATGCATCATCTATTGTACAATGATTTGGAAAGGCAATATTTAACATAAATGTTAAATATTGATGATGAATTTCAACATCTATCATACAATGATGTTCATCTATGAATGAGTTGCATTGAAGATTACCAACCTGATGGCATGGCCATTATTGTCCTCAAGCATAGTAATTATGACACCAATCATCTTGAAGGCCTCAACGTAGAGAGTACCGTAGCGCACCCAGCCATGCTGGACCTTTCCAACCTGCAATTGGGTTAAGAAAATGGGGGTCAGTCTTTCCAGCGGATCAATCGAAGAAGCTTAGACACTACTATCAATGGGGTATGTGAAGGACATGTGTGGTGGAAAAATGTGTTCTGGTATGTTCTCCAATTCATGATGGGATAAGACGTGGATTTGAAGAAGGGATTTCTTGTCAGACCTCTCATAGACTTCTACCGAAGATAAAGGTTTAAGCGAGGGAATTAAGTGAAGCAAGTTGTTCTCCGTCCTTCCTTTCACTTCTCTTAATCCTTAGGGATTAATTTTCCTTCGCCACCTTCTCCTTCCTTAGTTTTTTGAGTTAAGGATATCTTTCATGCACCAAAATCATAATTTGAAGTAAGCAAAAACCCTAACCAAACCAGAGAGTTAAACCCTTAACATGAGTGACAGGTTCAAAATTCAGAATTTAAAAATGAAAAGACATATACGGAGGACCATGTACATAGGGATCAAATGGTTGAGAAATAGTTATGGAATGGAAGACACTTTGGAAATATTTTTTTATTTCTCGTAACCTGTTTATTGTGAGTTATCCATACCTAGATACATGTTATCACTGACATTCTTCATGTTATCCATTTATCAACTATCGGTTTTTTATATTCTTTTTCTTTTTATCTCACATTCTTCTAGTTATCTACCATGAATTGTTGGATATCTCTTCGTCAACTATGATTTATACATGCATTTCTACCAGTTATCCATTCATAAACTAGCTACTCGTGATTTTTATATCCATTTTTTTATAATTGTTTATTTCAAATTTTGAACAGTGCCATAGAATCAATCTCGAGAGTACACTTGTCTCATAATAGTTTTTATATGAAAAAGCATATGTCGTATTCCAACCCAAATATCATAAAAACACTAAAACTCTAGCCAAAGAAGAACATTACTTCAAACTCTAAGTTACATATACACTTGGAAATTGCAAAACACCTCAAGAACTTAAAAATAGAGGTGGGTCTTAAGGTTATCATTAGTTGGATTCCTTTAATAATAAAGATACTTCATGTCATTAATAATTAGTAATTAAGGAAATAAGTATAAGGCATCCTTTTATAAAATGTTTTAAATACTAGCACACCCACATAGTTTGTGGCTGGATCATGTCGATAGGGATCTTATGGAATGGAAGAAAGTTTGGAAATATTTTTATATTCATCATATTCTTCTATTTAAATGTGGTCAATTGTGAGTTATCCATTCCTAGCTACATGTTATCACCGACATTCTTTTTGTTATTCATTTATCAACTATCAACTTTTGTTTATTATTTTTTCTTTTTATCTCACATTCTTCTAGTTATCTCACTACAAAAAATCCTAGAATTAGTGTCCCATTTAGCGTCCCTTTTTAGTGTATTATTTTTACATTAGGTGGTTAAACTAGACGCTAAATGGTACGCTTCATGGACAAAACTTAAAGCGTCTTGAAAAACATATTTTTTTGCTTCCTAGATAGCATCCTTTATGACGTCCAAAATAGAGTCTATTTTTTTGCTTCCATAATAGCGTCCAACTTTTCTTCCTAAACAACACCAAGGTTTGTTTCCTAAATAATGTCATATTTTTCTTCCTATCGAGTGTCCTCTTTTTCTTGTTAAATGGCATCCCCATTATCGCCATATTTGCATCCTTAATAGCACCATGTTGTCATCCAAATTATCATCGAATATTGCATCCATTTTTGCTACCACTTTAGCATCCCATTTTGCACCATGTTTTACTTCCAAATAGGTGCAATTTTTCTCTTCCAAATTTGCACCAATTTTTGCTTCCTTTTTTGCATTGTGGTTTGCTACCAAAATGATGCCAAATATTTCTTCTATTGTAGCACCATATTTTTCTTCCTATGTAGCACCATGTTTTGCATCCAAAATAACGTCTTATGTTGCTACCATATAAATGCCATGTTTGGCTTCATCATTAGTGCCATGTGTTGCATCCTTTTAATGACTAGTTTCGCTTCTTATTTTGTTACCATATCAACGCCATGTTTGGTTTCATCATTAGTGCCATGTGTTGCATCCCTTTTAATGCCTAGTTTCATATCTCTCATTGTTTTGTCACTAATTTAGTTGTTTTTAGTATTTATATATATGAATTTTGGTCATTTTGTTTGGTCACTTATCTCTTATTTTTTTCTTGCTAATTTAGTTGTTTTTAACTGATATTATAATATCATTAGGGCATGGAGGAATCGAACCACCAACCTCTTTCTTGTAAGGAAGGTGCTCTTCCACTAAGCTAACACCCTTTAAGAATTTGGGAGCCTAACTTAGAGAGTCCTCTATAATAGTAAAAAGGATCAATACACAACTTCAAGTATCTAATGGTTGACAAAGGATGATAGATTGTATAAGTTCATAATACATGATCAAGTAGGTTATGAAATCCATAATCCTTTACTAGGAATTTTAAACAAAACTCAAGAAATTGGCTCAATGGGATTGCAAAAATCACTATTCCCTAGCAAACGTAAGTGTACCACTATATGAGACCAATCAACAACAACTATCTTAGTGTGGATGCCAAGGATATAGTAGATAAGCATGATCATCCTAGAGCCACGCATAAGTGGAGAAATAGGGGGAATCAAAAGAGGATGATCAACCCAATAGTTGGTGCTTCACATGGATCCTATCCACCATGGGATGAGCAAAGTTCCTTCTTGCATCAATCTAATGAGTATCCACAAGGACAAATGATTAAGATAGATTGTGGTGCCAAATCATAATGCTTATTTGCTTCCCAGGGTGATGTTGCAATGATTGCATTGGGAGATCTACATGATCCCCAACAACATTGGATATAAGCATATTCATGGGGTCGTAGAGCATAGGATGAGGCTGTATTTTTATATTTTTCTTTGGAAAACCATGCATGATTTTAAACACTGGGAGAAGGAATAGAATCAGATATACTTAAACTAGAATCATGACAGGGCATAGGACTATACTCTATAGTCATTGTGTGGATGTTGGAAATGTGTATAACTTCCTAAGGACTATGAACAACATATGATTTAAATATGAATGAAAAACCTTCCATGTCAAAGGAATACTTGATGTAAGTGAGCTTACTATTTCTAATGAAAAGAAACAAAGAAACCAAAAATGGAAGCTCAAAGGGCTACACATAACATTAGAACGCAAAATCAACACCCTAAAGAAGTTCCATCTAGATTTTGCATTGTAAACAAGAAAGCATTCATAATATAGACAAAAATCACTGTGATCATAAAATAGGTCATATTTCACTTACTTATATCATAGTGTGATTACTTTATTAGTCAAGTTTCCAACGATCACGTTCATCCCTATTATTACCGAATCCACCATCCTTTAGTTGTTCATAATTCCCAACAGGTGGTTGGGCATCCTGTCCACGTGGTGGTTCGTAGTTATCACACCATCCATATACAAGAGATTTATATTTACCTGTTTGTCTTATAGGTGGCTTATATTTACGAGGTGGAGGAGCATAATTATCCCTAGACGGAGGCACATCTGCATCACGTTGTCTAGGAATGGGGTGTCCATCTCTACCATCAACGTGGATTTAGAGATCTCCATGACGCCAACTGTCAATATTTGTTTCAGTTCCAGATGATTCAGTCACCTTGCGCGGAGCTCGAAGAACAAATTTGTTCGCATTTAGCTCCGAGGGTTTGGAAACTCTTGGTTCCTCCTTGATCAAAGCTTATTTTTACAGCCTCTCCTTCTCCTCCAATTCTCATTCACGTTGCTTTTGTTTTTCAGCAATCTCATCCAGCTTGGCTTTCCTTTCTGCATCTTGTTTATGTTTTCTTTTCTCCTCTCCAACACATTTGTCCATTAATTCTCATTATACAATTATCCTTGACAGAAAACAATTAAAAACATAATGCATACAATCAATAACTTATACACAAGATATAGCATATAGCTTGAACCAATCTTACCCTCACACTTGTGGGATTCTTCCTCTTCCTTTATCTTGATCAACCTCGCCTCCTCCTGCCTTTGATAATATTACATTTTTCCGTGCATCTCTCTTTCCTGCTTCCAAATTGCTCGGAGCTCTGTAAGCCTCTCATCTCACTCTCTTTTTAGTCTCTTAAACTCTCCTTGACGATGTCTGACTACTTGATTCTGAAATATATTCCAAATTATCAAAACAAACCCAAAAAACTCAATTACATTAAACAAAATAGCTCTTTCCATAATGGCCAAAAGTATGTAAGACCCAAAAATATCTAAAAAAATGCAAAACCATGCCTTGTCATTCAACATTCGTATAAGCCTATTCTTCTCCAAAATATCTGCAGCATGTTGTTGTCTGCTTTGTTCAATTGCTTGTTGTCATTGTAGAAGTACCATGTTAGAGAGAGACCAGTGGAGAAATACAATTAAAATCTATAATTGCTTAATTGAAAGAATTTGCATAAAGCTGATTTACATAATCCATTCTAAAACTAAGCTTGCTCGTTTAATGAAATATTTAGGAAATTTCAATTGCTTGACCATCCAACTAGATGTACTATTGTTGGAAAAAAAGGGTCAAGATCATGCTCACCTGTTGTTGTTGTGTGTAGAATATTTCATCATCTAGCAATTTCTTTTGATATGTTGGTTCAATAAGAGGGGCCTATTCTTCTCTTTCAGCCCTTTCCAAGTAATCCATGGTTTTTGCTAGTTTCCTATAGTTTGCATTCCATTTTATTCCTTTCCTTAAGTTGATCATGTAGATCCGGTTCCATGAGTATCTTCTTCGTAACCTTTTCCTATGAGAGAATAAACAGAAGAAAGAAGACATAAGTATCTTTCAGAAAGAGAATTCCTCTACAACTAAAAAACCAAAATTTGCAAGACCTTGAACATAACCATAGTAAATGAGAGAGGTAGGTCAATAGTCCATACCCCTTCAATATCTGGTTTTTTTCCCTTTTTCCCTTCCATTCTCTTAGCTTCTTGAAGCAAATCTTGGGATTCTTCCAATTCCTTCTCTTCAATCTCCCTTCAAATTCTCTTCTCTTCTCTCTTTGTATACTCAGATGAAAGTTTTTTATGATCTTCTTCTTCAGTTATCCTTTGATGCTTCAATATCTTGGACTCTTCTTCTCATTCCTTCACAATACCAGTGAAAGCAAACAAATTTAGCACAAGACAATACCAACCTCCAACAATCTACAACATGAAACACCCACATAGATAAAAACGACAAATCTGGTACATACCATTTCGAGCATCTACCGCTTTTGTTAATCATTGCGCCACTCAATCAAGACTTTGCAAGAAATCAACTTTCTATGCTCTTTCTCTATGATCTCAAGTAATACTGGGAAGTGCTGAGGAGAGTTTTTTAATTTTTAAACATATGGCAAATTTATGAGGCTTCTAGCCTTGTTTAAGCAATTCACAAGAATAGGTAAATGATTTTGAATATTGTCTGACTCAAGGTCCTCCACAAATAAATCCACCAAGTAGTTTATAACATCCTCACTCTCAAAATAAATCGATGCACAGAAGCATCATCCTCAAAGAAAATCTTGATTCAACATTCAATATAATGAAAACTATAAAATTAAATTTCTTCACCTGACTGCCAAATTGTATGATGCCTTTTGAATGGTCAATCTTCAAGGGTAAGAAATTGTACTTCACAGCATCCACACTAAGATTCTCTACAATAGGAAAATTATAAAACGGTATCATCTTTGAAAGGGCTGTGATTCTCATTCTTTGATACACTTGTGATAGGGTGCATCCATGGAGGTGGGTTACAATTTTTGGCAAGGTGATTTTGGAAAAAAAAAAGCGTACCTCGATTGAGTTTTTATTAAACCCCCAGTCGAAGTCTCAACACCTCAATCGAGGGTTTATAACATGCTCGATCGAGGTCATGATAAACCCTCGATCGAGCTTTTGATAAACCCTCAATCGAGGGTTAAAAAATACCTTGATTGAGCATTTGTAATCGTCTATAAATATGCACGAAACCCATCATTTAATTCACTTCATTTGTTGGATAGAAAATGGTCATTTATATTCATTTGTCGATATGGGTTGTAGAGTAATTGGGTTATAGATGTGATTGATCACATGTATGATTTCAATCAATCACATCTATAACACCAATTACTCTACAACTAATATCTATTCATGAAATATAGAGGAAGTGGCAGTAGTAATGCTTTTACTCATTTTTTCTTCAAGGTATGTATTATTACCCACAAGTATCATTCTTCTAGTCAAAATTATGTTTATTAAATTTTATTATCATATAATTATATGTTTGATTTTATTTGAATTTGAAGACCTTGTTCCCATGAACAATATGAGATTTCAAAAAATTTGATTAAAGAAAATTTTGGGTGTCCATATTTGTGTGCACACACGAATATGGGCACTTGAGGATGTTTTTAGTTAAAGTTTTGAAAAGCTCGATTAAGCTGCTAGCTCGATCCAGTTTTTCTCTAACCGCACATAAACATTCAATTGAGGTATTTAAAAACACATTTAAAAGCTCGATCAATGGTTTTAGATACCTTGATTGAACTGGTAGCTTGATCTTGACACTATATTTCCATATGCATCATGTAAAGTTTCATTTAATGAAGTCTTCCAAAATATTCTTGGACACCTTGTATTTTGAATCCCCATTTGAATTCATGTCATTGAACATTTTCAATTCTTGTCGAAATGAGAATTAGTATCATGTTTAGTTTCCATAATTTTTGTTTTTCGGATCTCACAGTCGTCATAACACCTTTTCTTTTATTTATTTTCCTCCACTCTCAGCATTATGAAACACCAAAACAATTATTCACATGTTATTGATGTAAATTCTAATATCATTCAATAAATTACTAGAAAGATTAACTGCAAATGTGTGGCACAATAACAATTTTGAAGAGTAAACAATGGACATTGATATAACCCAAGGAAATGAGGTTATATTTTTTTTCATGCTCACATTTTCATCTCTCTAAAGGTACTAAAAATACTTTGCTCTTTGGTATATACTTTTTAAATTTAAAAACCTACAATTATGTGATATGACTCTGAATTTAACACTAATTTTTATCTTAATCATTATGTTCTATTTTGCCTTGGGCTCTGGGATTTAAATATCTATCCCGAAGATCTATATCGTAGGTAGATCCTAGTCCTGAGAATATAGGTCAAGTGGACACAACTCACCTAAGTTCAGCTCATCAACTGAATTGCATGCATCATTGCTCTCCTTGGTTCAATGCAAAAATAATACTATGACAATGACGCATGCGATTCAGTTGATGAGCTGAACTTAGACGAGTTGTGTCCAGTCAACCTGGATTCTCAGGACTATGATCTACCTATGATATAGATCCTCGGGCTAGATATTTAAAGTTCAGATCCCAGGGAGGAATAGAACCTGACGATTAAGATAAAAATTAGTGTAAATTCAAACTCATATCACATAATTGTAGTTTTTTTAAATTAAAAATTATATACGAAGGAGAAAAGTATTTTTAGTATTTAAAACATTTCACTACATTTCTCTATTACATTGTATACACATTGGATATATTGTTGATAAGAATCAAATGATGTTGAAATTCCCTACCAACCATTGATGACATAAACAAGCTAGATGTTGAATTCTAATGAAAACACACCATGATACTACTTGAATATAAGCATTAAAAAAAATTAAATGCATGTAGTTCATGGACTCTAAAATTATTTTTAAATCCCTAAAATGAATCCCTAACTTCACCATCAAGGTTTCACAACTATTGGTTAAAGTTTTGAGTTATCATGCTAGGATGAAATGAAGGGTTTATTGTATCTACGTCATGGTCATTTTGCTACAAACAATAGTTTGTCCACTTGGCCACTACACACAATATTCATACTCAATATCATCTATAGTGTTGTTTAAATCCATGTCTCTTTTCAACATATAGTTCAATGTTTTTCTTAATATCTCTGGTCCAAAAAAATTTAAACTTCATTAAATTTAGTTATAAGGAGGGTTGCAAGGTCGCATATATGGGGCGGAACATATTATTATCACTACAAAAAACCTGTTTTGTATGAGTGGAGCGAGCTGGCATGTCATGTTTATTTCATGAGTTTTATCCATTTGCGATATTCTTAATGTACTCATGTCTAGAGGAAACATATTGGTAATAGGTTATAAATGTCAATTATGTTTATGTACACATTTATCTATATAATGAGAGAGTTCTAATTATATGTTAGGTGAACTATGGAAAGAGTTTTCTTGTTCCCTAAACTTTGATGCCTCTTTAATAGTTTAAAAAAACTAAATCTAAAAAGAAAAGGACATCTTCCCTTGTTACTAGTAGATTTCACTATAGTTATGAGTATTATATTATTGCTCCTTCAATTCTTCTTCTTATGCATTTATATTCTTATCTTTTTTTTTGTACGCTACAAAGATCTATTATAATATAGAGGAAAAAATTACATAATTCATCCTGGCCAATGAAGGTCTTAGGAGGTGAAACCACCCACCAAGCCTCTAAAAAACAGGTTGTCTAAGAGAACCAACGTCGATGATGATCATGACTAAAAGTAGTGGCCTATGTCCCAGACTGAGACATAATTATAGTATTCCAATGTAAAGCAGACATAAGCATAAACTTGAGCATATACATAGTTACAGAGACAAACATAGAAAAAGATATAAATATCTAAATTGAAAACAACCATTGATAGTCTTGACACTTTTTTCCTGAACAAAAAACTTGGGACAAAGGAGTCGTTGCGGCTGTTGGGAGGCACAAACATTAAGAGGGGGGGGGGGGTTCTTTAGTGATGGGGTAAGCCCATATTTCATTCTGCGACTGGGTAGGAAAGTTGGTGGCGGCTTCCGGAGCTAGTGGAGGTGGTTGTTGCTGCTGGTCGGGCTTCTAGGATGACATTTCCTTCAGGCGCTTGAAGAGCGATTCCACTGTCGAGGGAATGGGAAAAGGTTGAATGTGAGGGGACAGGGTTGTGCAACCAGTCACACTCTCACTACATCCACAACTAGCAGGAACCAAACCCCCCATTGCATTGCCCTTGCCACTGGCACCGCGGTCACGACCATCATCATTCAAACCCCCATGCCCAGAGATACCTGTAGTGCCTTTCCATGCGAAGTATTTCTCCATAGTTGTGAGCTCCGAATCAATCTCAACAATTTTGGTTTTCATGATTTGAACTGTGTCCCGAGCGTCAGACTAGTTAGTGAGCAAGTCCTCTGCTAAGTTACAAAGCATATTTTTCATGATCCAGTAATGGTTGATCTGGCTTCCATCCTAGCCTGTCACCAGCTTCTTGTTAAGGACACAATCCTCCCAGGCTTCCACAAGAACATGAAACCGACGAGAGATGTGGGGTTCATAATACGCCAGGACCTGAAAACTACAGCCACGTTGGGAGTTTCCTCTGCCTGAGCTAGCCCTCCTCGAAATTTTGCTCTTACGTGACATGGAGACAATCTTAGGCTGCACCTTCCTGAAATTAACGGGATGGGGGATGCTGCAAACATACCAAATACACAGAGAGCACCCAGACGCATAGACATAGAGAACATTCAGACACACACAGAGCCACAGAAATGCTCTGAGCTGAGCCAAAATAAATCTCGATGGTGCTCAAATCCATAGTACATGTACGCAATGAATTTCGTTGCAGAGCCATGAAGGCTACAAAGAGAAGAGGCCATCACCAGCCCATGTCGTAGGTGCCGAAGCAACCGTATGAACCTCCCCCCCGCTTGGAGGACGTCGAATGTTCTAGAGGGTCAAGCTGTCGTAGAGGATACGAGGATCAAGCTCATGCTACTCCTCACACGTTCGTTGCAAAGACTGAGGAGCGGCGTGTCGGTGGTCACCGAAATTGTCACCCGCATCCGGGAAGCCTTTACATTCTTATCATTTATTCGGATATGAAAAACAAAAAAAATTAAATTCTTTATATTTATTACAATGTTGAGAATAAGTATCCTTCTTCTTATTCATTTTTTATTTTATATTTCATTATTTTTTTATTCTTTTACTTCTGTTTTTTTCTTAATTTTTACATTTACCATCTTGAAAAAATTATAATTTTTCATTCCCCCTTTATTCTTGTGTAATTTTTCTTTTTACTTTTAATCAAATGTGTGAAAACAATTACTTAATGAACACTTATGGTTATTACTAGTTTTTTTTCCTAATGAGGT
>LPNX010730848.1:317956-359366 GCA_001517045.1 Pseudotsuga menziesii | reverse complement strand
TTTTATTTATAAATTATATATTAGACATTTAATTGTGATTTTACGCCATATATATCATATGTTATAATGTTCGTAAATCATGTAGAATTTATTTATATATCTTTTTCAATATTATGTTGTTTTTATTACATGTATGTTAAACCTTTATTATAGTCAAAGTGGTTTGCAAATTTAATTTCTTTCTTAGAAATTATTTAAAAAGAAAGTTGTGGTTGGGTGTTAATGAGAAAAAGTTTACAAAATAAGCATGTAATCTATTAATGCTTAATTTTTTATGGTTATTAAGTTTTTATGGTTATTATAAAATTGATAGCGGTGATGTGGCTACCAAACTCTCTTGCATTTTTTTAAAAAGAGCATAACTTTCTATATTGTATATTCTTAAAAGCTCGCCTAAGACATATATACATTTTAAAACATAACATTTTTTAGGAAAATTGCATCCCTATTGGTTCTTAGCAAGTCCTTGTTGTTCATTGATGTCACCTTCCATGGTTGTGTCCACCTAAGGGGGAGGAGTGTATCCCAAGTGTCTGCAAGCTGTAGAGGTCATGTTGCTGAGAGTCAAGTTTGAATCTAAATCCTAGAGATGTGCATTGATATCCTCTTCAAGTCGTGCTACCATTTTCTCCTGGTTGTCCACAAGCTCTTTTAATTCTTCTATTGACTGTTGAATTTCCATAATTTGTTCCTATTGATTGCCTGAGATGTTGGAGATAACTCGTTGAAGGAAAACCACCTCCTTTCAGAGTATCCTAACTTCCCTTCTCATGTCTAAAATGGTGTAGGAGAGACAGTGAGTGTAGGCCATTTCCACTACTTGGACAGAATTTTTCGTTAATTGAAGCTACTCCAGCTAAGTTTCAACCTGGATAGCATCCCCCCTATCCTTCCAATGAGCCTTTAGTTTATCTTTCAACGCACACCAATATTGGCAGGATCTAGTAACCAAGGTAGGAGCTAATAGGACATTTCATAATCGCCCAGAAATTTCCTTCACCGAGAGAGAGTGTCATTGTATGCAATGTGATTTGAGCTTTGAGACAAATCTTGTTAAAGCCTTCTCACGAGTGATATATATCCCTCCCATCTTATCAATCAAAAAATTAATGCACGCTTTGTCTAGATATTGTTGTCCATCATCCTCCCGAGAGGAGTTCCTTGGTATGAGAGTTGAATGGGTTTGACTCATGGAAGGTTTAAATGCGATTGGACTCCCTCATTTATTTTGAGGGCCCCTTGTTTAAGGGTGCCCCTTGTCTTCCAATAAATCTATTCTCCCTTTATTTTCCCTTTGAACGTGGTGGAATGACATTGATTTGAAGGTTTGTGTTATGAGGTTCACTCTTCTCATGTTTTTTTCTAAGTGGCGTCGAGTATTCTTTGGATCATAAACGCAAGACTTTAATAACCACCATTGAGTCCTCAATTACTTTCATTGATCTCATTCCACTTTCCTTAATGAGGCGAAGGCCTAAGTAAAGGGAAAGGATTTCTTCCATATTGTTGGATTCATTTCCTAGATCCCATGCATAACATTGTTCTCCATGCCCCTCTAGGTTGTAAACGACACCCCCTCTCCCTCACACCTGTCACCCCTTTGGTGTTCCATAGTTTTGGTAAAGGTATGTAATTTCTTTTGTTAAAAAAATGTTTTTTTAGTTGTCTTCGGATTACACTATGTAGTGGTTATTTACAAGTGTTACATGGTAAATGGTCTGTTGAGACACTATAAACAATATTTTTTCATTAATGTAGTGCAAATACCCACTTTAGCATGAAGGATATGGAATTCAACCGTACACCTTTCTAAAAGGGGGAGCTCATGTTGACTTTGGGTAGAAAAATGTCAATGCAAACTTTGCAATGGATGCAAGTGATACTATCTTACATTAAACTTGAATGTGTTAGTATCAAAGCATTAAACATTGATCCCATGCATGCACATTCTAATTCATCGCACACAATTCCAACAACCTCAACAATAATTGTAAATATTTAACAATGCCATGTAGTTAAATCTTGTCCATCAATGGATACATGTAACTTTCAAGTCCATTGTACTTATTCTAAATTATATAGTCTTTTATTGGACATGATATCTTTTTGGGTTTCTTTGAATGTGTTTACGCCATGTTTAAAAGTGCTTTAGGTGATGTGGAGTACATGGTGTGTGATTTCTACCAATGGTTATCTCCTCGTAGACATTTACACTTAAGATAACTTACTTGTGGATTATAGACCTTGACTTGATGCTTATGTGGTGTGCTTCTTTGGGAGGTTGGTTGTTAGTTTTTCTTAGATCTTGTTATCTCAGTTGGGATCTTTATCTAAAAGAATAACAAGTAAATCGATATGCATTAGATAGAACATATACACAAGACACAAATATTTTCACTGGGGAAACCTTAAAGGAGAAAACCCCGCAAACTTCCTCAAAATAGTACAGTCACAAAGATTGTGTCATAAGATGATCAATCCTAGTAATAAGAAGTCTTCAACAACTCTCTCTCTCTCTCTCTCTCATGTGAACTTGAGTGAGTGTGAGGTGTGTATAAATGAGGGAGGGAGCCTCCCTATTTATATTAATCAATTGAATGACCTATTACATGACTAGGGACAACCTCTTACCCTAACAGGCCTGACTTCTCCTAGAGAGACACCAAATACACATTTCATGATGTTACACTGGGGACTATTTCCTCGACTTACAACGGAGTTTGTACCTCAAGGTCTATACACAATAATGACATCCCGAAAGGAGGTAAACATATCTCTGATGGGGGTACAACAACACACAATGATAATATACATCAGAATATATTCTGAAGTTACAAATACATCAACACTCCATCTTAACTAGGGAGGTATTCTCTCTCTTCCACAGTCAGCAACACATCTAGTCAAGTATTCATCGTGGATTCATCATCGTGGATTCATAGAGGTATCATCATAGTTGCTTCCATCGTCATCTTCTTATCGATCATCGAAAGGTACTATTTGTCATCAAATTTTTCTACAGCGGCCAACCCTTTTTCATGCTGGGTGTAGGCCTAGTCCTCATCAAGTATTAATCACATCTGTGAGCAAGCCATCGCATAGGAACTGTCCAGGACCTTCTTTACATTGCCTTGACAATAACCTGTGCCTCCTACCTTTATCTCGTCATATCCAGATCATCTCTTATGTCCAACACAAAACACAATAAACACACAAAGAACAACTCATATGCAAACAACCTACGTTCTATCATCCAAGTGGTATGCCAGGATATTTCACGCCATTAAGACAACCTGTAACATCTACTATGCAGGAATTTCCTAGGAGCACACTCAATGCATTATGTCTCTACCAAGGTTCAATTCCCATGGAGGCATGATTGGTAGCTACTCCCAAGTGTAAGCTCTTAGTTATTTTGATAGAAAGCTACCCCCTTGATGTGGCAGTTTAGCCAAACAAAAACTATATTGCTAGCACAAATACATCTTAACTTAGATCCAATAAGCACCAGGAGGACCAAGGTGCAAACCTCAATGTAGTTAAATTATATTTAAGGATTCAAAAACATTTATATTTACTTGTAGAGCTTCCTAGTGATATAAAAATGATCCACGTCCATGATTCATCCCTTTAAGATGAGCAAAGGGAGGAGGCCAGGGACTATTCACTTGATCTCTTTAAGAAGCCTATTGTGAGGCTTCAAGGTTTCTCTAGTTTGATATCTCAGATAGGCCATGTCATTGACTCAGAATACTTCACTTATGAAGAGGTAGCCAAAAAACAAGTTTTGAAATATGTTATGAACTCCAGTTAATAATGACATGTGGAAAGTGGTTCTCAACTAACCTTCAAATTTGGCATTGGAAATAGGTTGATTCCACGAGTTCAAAAGCCTACTAACCTAAGAGAAACAACACCATACACGAGGAGTCACATCTTCAAGGCTCTATTGGGAGTTAATATCACCTACCTTTGAACATGTTTTTGAACGCATGTTCCTAAGTAATGGGTCTATGCCTATCCCCCATCGAAGGCGGTGTGCCTAATTGGAAGTGCATAAGAGGTGAGTGAGGTAAGTGTTTTGAATTTTTGTTTTATGTTTCCATTTTTAGTTATTATATATATATATATATATATATATATATTTCTATGGTTTTCTTAGGTTTTGGTTTGTCCATTAGATCACATATTTTGTGTTCCCTCTTAGACCATGGTTTAAGGATGAAATATAGGGTACCTATTAGGACATAAAATTTATCATTGGGGTTTATAGGAAATGTGTGAGGCTCCAATCATCACACATTTACTTCATAAGAGATTGTTTCCTACAAGTATGATTTGGTGGAAATGTTAAGGTTTATAAAAATAATCACGATCCTTGGGGATCATTCCATAGGTAGAGGTTGAAATTGAAGGTATTGAGCCATAAAATTTACCACTAATACTCATATGGACAATGCATGGGATCTTTAACCACCATGCAAACCTAGCAAATGGTATGTGGCCCCACTCCCACCCCACCTTATCCGCCAACTATTTCCATGTTGTTCTTATCCATATGTGCTTATCCACCCAATTAAATTTCAAGCATCTTTCGAATATGGATAATAATGTGAATTCATTTTATCTATAGCCCACTCCATTGTCCTTGTGTCTTTATTCTTAAGAAGAATAAAGAAAACCAAAACTTCATAGCCAACATTGGCAACCAATTCAATTATGATTATGAGAGACGAAAGAGCCACCTAGCTTGCTCTCTTGGTTGTTGTGAAGAACGAATGAATTTTTAGGGAGCCATTGTGGGCTCTTTTGGCATTCATGTGTAATACACATAAATCATTTTTAAGTGGGCAATTTATCGAAGTTTGGGCTGACAGTTTGAATGTAGATTTTCATGGTAAGGAATGAAGATAAATAGGGCCACAAATACATGCACTAGAGCGTGTTAAGATTGATATCTAATTTTTGTGCCTTGGATTTTCTTGGTAAAAATGAGGGTATGGATGGGGAGGTTGTCCAAAACAACCTTATAGGGTGACATTTTTGTAGCACCATGATAGGTGGTATTGTACTACCTTTCTGCAAGGGGAGTGTAGGCGGATGGGGGGGTTGGGGGTGGGGGAACTACTAAACCCAATGGCCATATCAGTTAATGTAAAACCCAATGGCTAACAATATATTATGGTCAATACCTCACAACCTCTATTACTGGTTATTAACTCCAATATCTCAAGTCTTGTAGTATCCAAAAGTATTATGACATGCGTCATCATCATGGACATCGACGTTGTCATCATCATCATCATCAACTCCATATGGTACACTAACATTATCTTGATCATCATCATCGTCAGCATTAAGTACATCATCAACAAAATCATCATCATCATTTCCATTATGGCCACTCATATGCCATTAGTGTTCTTAATCACTCATTGACATTAGGATTAATGTCATGTAATTGTTAAAGTCATTTATATGTCGTTACAGTCATTTCGATGATAATAGGATTGTTTAGATGTCGTTACATACATTTATGTTCCATTAGACTCAATTAGGATCCAAAAGTGATACCACATGCATAATCATCGTTGACATCCACATCATCACCATCATCATACAATAAATCAACATCATTGTTGTCGTCATAGTCATTATTAATATAATTGTGATAATAATGAGCAAGGATCCCTACTACCTCACAAGAATGGATGATATAGTCTTATACTTATCAAATCATATCCATACACTCCATCATAATTATCATAATGCATCATCATAATGTTGTTAGCGCCAATTAGATGCCATGAGGGTCTATTAAATGTTGTTGGGGACACTCAAATGCCATTAGAGCAATTTAGGTGACATTAAGGTAATTTACCCCTCATTATGATTAATCAAGATCTAAAATTTCCATGACTATGATCATTTAGGTGCCACTATGATAAATCAATATCTAAAATTAGTATCACATGAATCGTGATCATTGACATTAACATTGATATATATGACGTTATGTTGGTTGTTTTTTGAACACAATTCCTAGCTCTAAACCTAGTGCAATTCCCAGCGTGAATCCTTTTGATATTTTTGGAATTATTCTAGGTACTATACCTGGATCTATACCTGGCACTATGTTGGATGTTTTCTAGGTGCAATTCCTAGCTGTATAATTGGCACTATGTTGGATGGTTTTTTTGCCAAAATTTATGGCACAATTCCTATCGCTAACCCTGGATTAATATATGGTGCTATGGTATTCAGGACGTTTTTTTGGAGGTTATTCTTCGCATTATATGGGATTTTTTTTTGGATTCTAATTGAGATGTCAATTTGGATGCTAATTGGGTGATGATTGTGATGCTAATTGGGACACTAATTGGGACATTAATTGGGATGCTAGTTAGTGTCCAAAATAGCGTCAACTTTTAAACAGAGATGCTAAAAGGGATGCTAATTGGGACACTATTTGGGATACTAATTAGCGTCCAAAATCATGTCACCTTTTAAAAATGGATGCAAATAACGCCATTAAAAGCGCCATCCCGTGGAAAAGCATCCACTTTGTCCAAAAAATGATGGAAATTACACTAAAAGTGATAATGGATGCTAAAAAGGAAGCTAAAAGAGACGCTAATCACAAGGTTTTTTTGTAGTGTATTCCATGAACTATTGGTTATCCATTCATCAACTATGACTTATCCATGCATTTCTACTAGTTATCCATTCATCACCTAGCTACCAATTTTTTTTATATTCCTTTTTTATAATTGTTTATTTCAATTTTTGAACGTCTGCCATAGAATCAATCTCGACGGTACACTTGTCTCATCTCCGTTCGTAGATAAAAAATCTTAGGTCGTAGTCCACCACAAATATCAAATAAAAACGTCTATCGATGTAATTACCAAGAATTATATTAATAAGATTGATATGTTTGGAATAAGTAGATAGACATAAATTACTAATACATAGTTTAATGGAAGTTATGGACTCACTAGTTGATCTAATCTTGATCGAAACCAGAACTTGTGAGAACCCCCACCCCTTCTTATTCATATTTATAGATTGCATTGACGCTATCAGCCTCAGAGCACATTACCTAACTCATTGCTTATTGGGCTTGGTTTGATTACAATGAATGTCAACTTTGAGGGCATGTTCATCTGAATTTCATTTAATAGTTGTATCACTATTAAAGTTAATGTAATAGTTATCTAATAGTTAATCTAATAGCTATCCAATATAGCGACCATTAGAGTTGATGTTAAGCAAATAGTTGTAAAATTATTGGAGTTTATAAGCTAATAGATGTATTTAATAGTTAATTTAAAGTTAATATATCAACAATTACAGTTCAAGTAAAAATCGTGATGGACTTGAAGTTAAGCTAATAGTTGTATCATCAATGGAGTTAAGCTCATAGTTGTATCTAAGAATCAACAAGTGTATTAATAATGGAATACTTGAAATTGAAGTTTAATTTTTTCACCTATCATAAACTATACTTATCAAATGTTAACTAAGCTATTTTTTTTTTTAATTTGTTAATTATGAATTTTGGACTATGCCCATAGAATCAATTTGGACAGTACACTTGCCTCATTCTTGTCCATAGATGAAAATACATAGAGGGTATTCCACCCCAAAATTCTAAGATATATACGCATATGCACGTAATTAAAGTTTTTACACTTCAACCATGAAATAAGAAAAAGTAACAAATTCAGCCTCCTTAATTGTCTCCTCAATGTACCTCTTAACCTAACTAATATCAACTTAACCAATAAATATTAGTTGTTCTCCATGCAAAGTTGTAATCTCCCACATTCTTCTAGTTAAACAATTTTGGGTAGGAGTTATTAATTCCTAGCTATATGTTATCACCCTTTCTCTTCTAGTTATATCGAAGTACCTCTTATCTATTTGTCACCTATGAGTTATCCATGCATCCATGCATCAACTACTAGTTATCCATTCAACAACTAACATGTTATCGTTGACTCTCTTCCGTTGTGCTAGTTATCCATTCATCAACTATAAGTTATCCATGCATCCCTTAGGATTTATCCATGCACCTAGCCATTCATCAACTACAAGTTATCCATGCATCCCTTAGGATTTATCCATGCACCTAGTCATTCATCAACTACAAGTTATCTATGCATCCACTACCAATTATCCATTCATTAGATACTAGTATTTTTTTATAATTGTTTATTTTGAATTTTGAACGACCTCCATACATTCAATACACTTGTGCCATCCTCCTACAATCTAGGAAAAACATACATGGTAGTCCACCCCAAAATTCTACTATATAAATTCCTATAGACATAATAAACATCAACGCAATTATTTGATTTTTAGATTATTTAATGATTAAAGTGTCAAATGTTATCATTTATTATAACTTTAAATGGATATATCATATTTATATTTATCTTAAGTTATATAAAGTATGTATTTATGATATATTTAAACTAGCAAAAACACTTAACCTGTGACTCATGTGTGACTGGTGAACAACTCTATGTCACAAGTTAAGTGTCACTAATAAGTTATTAGTTACTTGCTCTCGCATTATTCTAGTTAAATGAGTTATCTCTCACAAACTGGCATCAACTAGGATTTATCCAAGAATCACCACTTATCTATGCATGAATTATTTTTATATTTTTTTATATGGACAATACACTTGTCTCATCCTCATCCTTAGATTCAAAAGCTTAGGTGCTTTTCCAACCCAAAATCGCAAATAAAAACAATTTTAGTATTAACTTAAATACAATTTTGTATAACTATAATTGTTGAGATGCAATTAGTATTTTAATTTGTTTGATTTACATTGAAAATTTAATATAATTTAACATAATTTTTTTTAAAGTTCTAATACATGTAACAAATTTATGCACCTGATAACATTTGATGATGGTTAATTTCACCTGTAGGTTTTTATATCTTAGAATTTGGGGTGGACTATCATCTATGTTTTTTTAAATTACACAAGGATAAGATAAGTGTATTGTCCAGATTGATTTTATGGCATGCATAACTAGTAGATGATCCATAGATAACTCTTAGTTGATGTATGGATGATGGACAGTTCGTGGTAGAAAACCCATTTAATGAGAAGAAGGAATAAACAATGATTGATTACAATTATGCATGGAGAACAAGTAACACATAACTTACTTGTGGCACTTAACTTGTAGCCTATGGGTGTTCACCAGACACAAGTTAAATTGCTCTGCTAGTATTTTTTCGGATCATATTTTTGAGTGATTCTCATTATTTTATAATGAAATTCGAAGGTGGACAAGGAAAATTTAAGGATACATGCTTATTTAAAAGTATATAAACCTTGACAAGCGTTACCAATTCTTAAAATATCAACTGTAAATATTTGACAATATTTTTCTAAAATTATTTCAATTTTAAAGGATTTTATATAGTTTATATAATAATTTGGTGCCTTGTAGAGTGAAAAAAGTTTACACCATTAAAATTGGAAAAAAAAAGGTTTAAAAAATGCAAATAAACCAAAATATAGAAAACTAACCCATAGCCTAGATTTCACCCATAAAAGTTTCCTTAAAAGTAACCTATATCTCGCCATAAATGAATTTAAAAATTTTATAGTCTAAAATATGTCAAAAATGAATTGAGAAAAATCATATATAAATATTAATATAAAATAATAATAATAATAAAATTTTATATTTCTATCTTAATACAATACATAGAGGTGACTCTAATATATAATGAATCTAGATAGGTCTACCTCATAATTTGTTAGTATGCCAACGAGGTAAATGAGATCTATCAACTTAAAAGATAACTACTGGCATATTTAAGTTTAATAGATGTATGTATATTCACATCTTTAAGTAAAATATAAAGAAAAAAAATGAATTGGGCCAATAGAAATCACAAATGATTTTCCTCAAGCTACCAGCTTTGCTATCTAATAATATTTTTTATAGCATTATTATTTTATTTTACAGAATATGTTTATACATTTTACCTAAATAGTAACAATATTATATCCAAGTATGCACAATTTCTTGTCCAAAAGTTTCCAATAGGTTTCAACAAAATTCTTTCGCCTAGCCTAAAAGTCGATTTAACAAAATTCTTTCACCTAGCCTAAAAGTCGATTTATTTTTCGACCTAAAAAATCCTACATAAACATGTTAAACTTGTTAAATGTGCATATTCACGAGGTTTTTGATTATGTTGAATTCATCTATATATTCAAAAAAATGAACATAATGTTAAGGTTTATAGGAAAAAAGTAATGACATTGTAGAAATAAAAATAAAAAATAAAAAAATCTTAGAGGATCTTTGTAACACACCTAAAAGTCACAGAATAAATTTTTTTACGTGCATTGATTTACTGTAATTTACTAGTAGATTTCTCATATTTTACTTCTGTAAGTTTTAATATCTCTATCCTATCTAATGTGTCAGGTTTTGCTGGTTGCGACAGTGGCTAGCTTCATTCGAAAATAGAGTCCTACTCACACACGTGATGTTCTTAGTTTACTTGTTTTTATTTTGATTACTCTTACGAGGGCATCACTTTCCCTAGGGATTGGGAGACTATCTATAGTCTTGGCCCCAACCCTTCTGTAATAAGTTGGTTGAATATGATTCAAAGGCCTTAGGCCTTACCCATGCCTTACCATAGCCTAAGCTATGGTGGGTGGTGAACCTCCCCTTAACTGCAATGACTTGGGGTTTGTAAAGGCATATGGTACTAACCATATGGTAAACTTTCGTTATAAATAATATAAAGTTTTGAGGTTTAAAACAATGTTTTGTTTGGAAATATATATAGTTTTTGTTTATGGCATGCCCTACCCCATGATCCACGATGTAATGGTTCTTGGCATGAGTAAAAGGTTTTGCATTATATGTGATTTATGCCATGGTTCATACGATATGTTATAAGGTTGAAAGTTGGGTTATATTGCAGGATTTGGACTTTGATAAAAACCATGAGCAATGATTAAGCCTTGTGATTGTTTTGGCTGTGAGTTATTTCTTCTTGTCCTTGGTTGAATTTGGTAATAAAGGGTGTGTCCTAGCTGTGAGTTAACAATGTAGCCATGCCCTCCATGCAGCTTCTAAACGACATCTCCACCGTCCATATGTCCACTATCATAGTTATGGTTTATGTAGTGGTTTAATGTGGGGGAACTTGTCCGAACCCTTGATTTGGTTTGTTTGGCCTGCAGGGAAAGAGAGAGCCAAGCTCTGCTCTGATCATGGTTGAAATGTTTCAGGTTGTTTGGTTTTGTGAAGTTGGCGAGAGCCAAAAATTGCCCAGTGGAAAAGTTAAGGCGTAAGGGTTTCTGCTTTAACATTGGGTTAACCGATGTGGTGCTTTAACCTTTTCAAGGTATTCCTGGCT
The DNA here is from genome assembly GCA_001517045.1 of Pseudotsuga menziesii. Lineage (NCBI taxonomy): Eukaryota > Viridiplantae > Streptophyta > Pinopsida > Pinales > Pinaceae > Pseudotsuga > Pseudotsuga menziesii. The sequence goes on along the minus strand of LPNX010730848.1, from coordinate 347,945 downwards.
GCGCCCAAGATTTCTTCCGTGGTGTGCAATGCAAAGCTTGCGCTTCAACAAAACCTGTCAATACACCGACCGTAAAGTCTGTCATCACACGTAAGAGACATTTCGTATACTTGTTCTCTGCATTTTTCTTGGTAATTGAATAGTATTTATGGTACTGATAGAGTTCTTGTTTGGTATTTGCAAGAAGAGGAGGGATAAGGGTACTCCTGAGGAGCCGACCACTGGCCCTCTCTACAAAACGCCATGGTAAGGGTTTAAACCAAAAATTCATTAATTTGTTTGTTTAAATTATTTTTGTTTCTAACTATAATCATGAAATGTGCAGGTTGAAGGTGCTGGAGAGGGAGGTGACAGAGTCACTTCCTCCGAGGCGTACATTTTTAAACGCCCATGTAATCCTTATTCAAACCCTTAATTCTCTTTTTTTTTACAGTTACGGTTGATGCATACTGACCAAACCATAACACGTTGGTTGCAAGTAAAGCTGCGTGTGGGGTCGAGAGCGATAGCCATAATCGTTTTTAAGATAAGTTCTCAAAAAATTGATTATCTTCATTTGTAAATCCCTTAGGGTTTACCTTGCACTGGTTTTGAAACCATTGCTTCGGTAATGTGCTTAGATGCTCTATAATATTTCTCGATAGGGTTTGGGTGCTATCTTAAAAGGAATTATTCCCATTCTCTTACTGTTTTTATCATTTTTTTTTAAAGAATGTGGAAGCCATCCGAGATGGTATTACAGCCACTTCTTGTTATGTGATTTAAATAATAATAAGTGATGCCCAATCTCCGAGACTATGTAATTTCAATATGCGTTTGGTTTTATGTTTAAGCTTGTATATTGTTTATTTTAAATTTAATGGATATGATCATCAATGATCTTATGACCATGAACAAAGTGGTTAGTTTAAATGTTATAAAGTTGCTTTCGTTTGTAAAAAATAGTGGAGACGATTGCATATTGTATTAAGTGTTTGGCCTTTGTGTAATTAATGGTGGCCATTAGATGGACTTATAGCCATTTCTTTACTTTAATTAGTGTTTGTTGAAATTTTAAGGTGACCCATAGGGTCTACAATTACTTATGCAAAAAATATAAACTTTGGTTTAAGGCTCGGCAACCATCCATGATGGCTTTAATGCAGGTCCTTGGGGAAATGAAGATTTATTTCGTGACTTGGTTTTTGATGTGGTAAACACATCTGTAACATCTAGCGTAAATGCTTGTGATTGTATTTTATATTTGATTGTATCTAAACTCTATTCACTTCGTGGATCTACGAATGTTTGTTAGTTTGTATACTATAGAGGAAACTCAACAGTTGTAACTCATTGTGATTTAGTTTATGGATTTACTGTAATAATTTAGGTTTATTAGATGCTAGATCCATGAAAGATTTCAATAGATTAAAAGATCTTCACTATTCTTTTTTATTCTACTCTGCGTTTGTAGTTGAACATTATTATTACATTATGGATCCGTAACGGATCAATTCATAATTTATATGTATTTAAATCGTGGTTACTTTGGATCCTCAATCCAAATATATATAGTTTCTAGAATCTATATATATTATACTAAAATCGTTCTGTAGGATATTGCCATAGTTTTTTTATCATGTTTGTTATTTACATGAATAACTAATTTGGATCTATACAGATTGGATAAATAGTGCATGATAATCGTAATGTAAGGTTTATTCATATGGATTATCTGTAACATATCTACTCTAATAATAAGTGAACTCTTAGGACTAACATAATTTAGATAGGTAAGAACTAAGTTATGTATTATAAATGTATATTTATAATCTTGATAATTACAATTTCTGAAATAGAATAGAAAAGAGTATAGAAATCTATGAACACTACATCTCTCACATAAATAAAAATTGCTTAACATGTTTATTAAGTATGGGATAAGTCTTGTAGCATATAAACCAGTACAAGAAATCATACCTCAAATATGGATGACTGATCTAACACTTCTTTAGTTACAATTTAACATCTCTCAGAGCACCCGAGCAACTTGCTCCAGAACCCTCGAATGTGGTAGTTGAACCACAAGAGAAAAACCATCCTCCAATGCTATCTTATTGTTGCTCATGGACATACTAATAAATAGTATTTTGGGTAGGACATGGTCATTTATAAGCCTCCTGCTCTTTAACACTCAACTAAAAATAATAGAAAATAATAATTAAAGTATTTTTCAAAAAAAATAATAATAAATTATTAATTTCGGGTGCATTACAATCTTAGAGTTTTTCAAATTCATACAGTATCATTCCATTAAAAGTTATGCATATCTTTTTAGCCAACTCCAACACAACTACTTAATTTGTGACCACAAATTAAGTATCACAAGTAAGTTATCACTTGCTTGTTTTGGCATTCAAATACTTTCCAAATTAACAATTATCCATGATCAACTAATTATTATTATTTATGATATATGTATATTTTTTATAATTATTTATTTTGAATTTAAAAAGACTTCCATAAAATCTATAAAATCTATGGAATCTATCCTTCTTGATTCTATACCAATTTGATTTGATCCAGAGTCCTAACCCAACCGTGGTTAAATTTGGGAAGGGCTGCCCGGTTAGCATTAATGCAATTTTAATCACACAAACCTTACTGGACTTGTCTTCACTTTCCCTTTGTTCGACGCAAGTACGTTGCACTCACCATTGATCATTTCCATGGAAACTAGTGACTACGTCAAATCTGCCACCACGTTCAACAGACTGCCCTATAATTCTGCCTAATTTTCAAAGTTTCAGAACGGTTAACAGTAGGAGAGGAATAGCGTGCTGCGTGAGTGCGATTTGAATAATACATACCTTACTGGTTTAGTCTCGACTTCCAAGTTCCCCTATTTGGCTCAAGCGCGTGGCATTCACTGTTGATTCTTTCCATGGAAACTACTGACGACGTCAAATCTGCCACCACTTTAAGCGCACTGCCCTATGAATCTACCCTAAATTTGAAAGTTTCCGAACGGTTGACCCGAGGAGAGGGTTAACATTAGTGGGATTTGAATAACACAAACCTTACTGGTTTTACTCTCGAGTCTCGACTTACCCCCTATTTGACTCAAGTGCGTTGGACTCACCATTGATTCTTTCCATGGAAACTACTGACGACGTCAAATCTGCCACCGCGTTAAACAACCCGCCCTATGATTCTGCTCTAATTTTGATGAGACAAATTGTCAGGAACCATGTGAATGCTTCAGTAATTTTGAACATAGAACTTTTCAGATCAAAGTTCAAGGCAGTAATGAGCTCTCTCCTGCCAGGCCTGGAATTTCACATTTTGTCAGCCTGACAATAAAAATTTAATGAAGGTCTTGTAATTTTTTTTATGCTCTTTAATGAGCGTTCAAATTATTTACATTTTTATATGTTTATTTTACAGTTACATGTTTAACAATTCACTAAGTTACTTGTATATCCATCTGAATTAGTCAAGCGTTGAAACTACTCTATTGATAAGGTAAGTTGAAGATGATGGTGTGTTAATTTTACAATTATATATTTAGCAATCCATTGACTTACTTGCATATCCATCTCAATACTACTCAATTGATACGGTAAGTTAAGATGATGGTCTGTTTTTATTGAGAATGTGTGAATTGGTTCAAATGTTTCTTTATCCTTCAACTAAGAACTTTTTAACCCTTCCTTACACTACATTTTCTTTTACTAAATTACAAGTAGAATGAAGTGGATTAGGCATCAAACTACTTATTTTGAACTTTTTAACCCTTCCTTACACTACATTTTCTTTTACTAAATTACAAGTAGTATGAAGTGGATTAGGCATCAAACTACTTATTTTGAGTGTACTTTGGAAGATTTTGGACTCCACATTTTTTTGTATTTGTGCTTATATATTTTTGATTAATTAAGCATTGATAATAAAAAAATTTATAGAAAAAATAATAAAATAAATGTATAAATAATTTTTACTTATTGAGTTATAATTTTTTATCAAATATATATAACAACAATGCCTATAACAATGTTGCTAATATGTTCCTCTCCTCCCTAGCGCCTAGTTCCAAAAATGTTCACTTCCTTTTATCCATCTGGATCTTTACAAGCTTGGGCCATCAACTTTTGAACAAGGCTAACTAAATTAAAGAGATCAAGAAGAGGGGGGCATGAGTTTGTATACAATTTAAAAAGAAATGTGTAGGGAAAAAAATAGACCCACTTTCCATAAAAGGGGCAGTATCATTTTTGGAATCAAAGCTTATTGCCCACACATATCATTTATGTAGGAAACCTTAATGCCTACACATTCTAGTCTTGTTTTAAATTTGCTATATATATTGATAAAAAATCGATGATTTCTATTTTACTAACCTTGATAAATAAAACAGTGGTTTCTATTTTTGTTAACCCTCAAAGTGGTGGTGCATTTGAATAGACACTAAAAATTTAAATATTTATCTTCATGGCAAAGGCATGGACTTGAAGGGATTTTGAACTTGGAATTTAAAACATGGGTTGTTCCAATCAATGACTACCTAAATCAAAAAATCTCCATTCAAATTTTGAAGTAAACAAAGGGCTTCTTCTTAACATCTTATGGTTGGGAAACATAGTAAAGGAAAAAAAATATAAACATTAGGAAAGTATAAATTTAAATATGAACATAGTTGTTCCTAAGAGGCAAAATAATTTACAAAAAATTGTGCATAGATGTTCTTTGGAAGCAAAAAAAAGTTACCATAAATTGTACATTGATTTTGTAAGGGACAAAGGGTCTTTTTTTTCATATGCCCCACATTAGTGGATGGTAGAGGAGGTAAACCGTCGGCCATCCTCCCAAATGATCTAACCCCAAAGGGCTCAAGGCTCGAACCCGTGACCTCTCTCCTAACCGAGAGAGTGCGCACGTCTTACCAATTGAGCTAACCCTTGGGGTTAGCCCTTCTTTCTTGTGCAAAGGGTTTTTGCAAACAATTTGTGTGTGAAATAAAAGCCCGAGTAGTTTAACACTACATTTGCATATAAAGTGTAACTGACTCTATTAAACCAGTGCAAAATAAGTACTTCTCAAACTTCAGATTACAAAAATTAATTTGTAAAGAACCGTCTCCAATTAAATATTGAAAATACTAATAAAAATTTGATTTGACAATTATTTCAATTTTCACAATATATTAATTAACATTAAATATTTATGCAACCCTTGGAAACCCATTACATAAAAAGACATACAATTAACTATTATTATTTATGACGGTTCATTTGCAAAGCATCACATCTAAGTTTTATAAATTTACATAAAGGTAATTGTTGATGTTTAAAAGTTTTATTTACCAGTCAAATACGTTCAAAAAAATAAAGAACCTCCTACAACTGTCTATTTCCAAGCCTGCCTCGTGCATAACATGACCAGAAGACATTGGAAGTTCCGCACACTCTCACTATCCTGTCTATTTCCAAGCCTGCCTCGTGCATAACATGACCAGAAGACATTGGAAGTTCCGCACACTCTCACTAGCCTATTAATATCTGGCTTGTTGTAGTTCATTAAATAAGCTGCAATAGGCTATTAATATCGGCAAGAGCTATCTATTGAGCTGCAGAGCATTTAATGCTGCTGGAGAAAGTTTGATGATCATTGGATCTTGAGTTGCTCGAGATTGAACAGTCATCAAGCCTGCTGCAGCAGCATTAAATGCTCTGCAGCTCAATGGATAGCTGTTGCCATTAATATCTGGCTTGTTGTAGGCTTGTTGTAGTTCATTAAATAAGCTGCAGTATGATAGATGATTTTGGCTTTATTAATAAAATAAGTCCAATTGGGAAGTTCAGACAATACAGTGAAGTGTTAATAATGGAGTTGTTGGGGACTTTTTGACTTTCAGGTTGATTATTTGTTGGAATCTGGTGAATTTAATCTATAAAATTTGTAATTTCTGTTATTGTTTGTTGGAAGAATTTAAGCTCAGAAATGAAATCAAGTGATAGGAAACCCTCAAACACCCACACTCTGTAAGATCTAGCAGTGTTTTTGAACGTTTTGAAAATTCAGTGAAGATTCATAGCAAAAAAACTGGTAAAAACCAGTAGAAAAGAGAGGTAAAAAAATCCCCTCTTTATACAACTAGGTTAATAATATTTGTTTGTTTTTCTAAGTGAAGGTTAGATAAACATATCACATTTATAATAACGAGTTGTCTAAACAAGAGACTATTTCTCCAATCTTGTTTTGCCCTGGTTTGGTTTTTACTAATTTATAGTTATAAATTTTTATAGAATTTTCAAAACATTAAAAAACATTACTATATATTTTATGGAAGGTTTTCCTGTTACTTAATTTCATATGTATCCTTAAACCTACCGGGACAAAAAAAACAAGAATTACAGATTTTATGAATTAAAGACATTCCACTGAAAATCAAAATTAAAATCACACTGAAAATCAAAATCAAAATCAACGTGCAAGTCAAAATCGTGCCCTTGGTTAGACAACTCCTTTACAATAATGCTACCCGTTACTTAATCTTGGTCCAAACGTTCATCGTTTATTGACAAAAGCGGTGAAAATGACAAGATGATCGGAAATTGAATGTTCGACAGCAAGGAAGAATGATATAACCGAGGGACGATAGTGCAACAATGAATACTGTACTGCATATACTGTGGTATATAATATAATATAGTGCAACAATAATTCTGTATATCCTTTAAATCTAATTATATATATCCAAATCCCAAGGATCCTAGCCGGGTGGAAATCTCAAGTTCTGAATATTAAATATTAAATGTGAAATGTATTAAATATGAGAGTAGGGTAAAAGAATATTAAATGTGAAACGTATTAAATATGAGAGTAAATATTAAATGTGAAATGTATTAAATATGCGAGTAGGATAAAAGATAATTAAAATGTAAATATTTTTTATTTAGAAAAACTTGTCAAATTTATTATGAAAAAAATGTTATTTTGATCATTTTTATTGTATTGATCTGTTTTATACTCAATCCTTAATTTTAAAACTACCCAAAGAACTAAATTGAGATTTAAATACTGTGAATTACCCAACTATTTTTTATTGTTAATTCCAACTTCCCTACCAGTTTTGGATGGTTCTGTTAAATGAGATTAGTTTGAAAAACTGCGTGTTTTATGCTTTCTCGAGTAAGTTGCCTTCGTACCTGGCGAAGCTGATTTCGACTGCAACTCGCAAGTTGCCTTTACGTAAGTCCTACGAAATCCCTTTCGAGTCTGCGTCTTCCCTTTGAACGAAGCAAAAGAAAGGAAGGAAATAAAGTGAAGGAAAGAAAGTTATAAACAGAGGGTTTATCCAACGGTTCATATCCAGCAGCAGCACCATATTGAACGCGCCACACTAATTAACAGATAACTTTAAAAGTACAGCGGGTTTGTTATGTAGCTTTCACTTCATGAAGGCCTGGATCTCTTTTCATCAGTCAATGTCCATCTAGCTCTATATATTGTAGACAAGTTTTATGGTGACCAGGTCGTGTGCAGTTGCATAATCAATAGCCCGCCACGCACAAGAATTGAAGAAAGAAGGATAGATATATTAAACAAGTTTCGCTGTTGTGTGATTGATCACAGCTTTTCTTTGGAGTTATGGCCGCCTCTTCACAAGTCTGTCACAGTAAGCGAGCGAGAGATGAGTATTGGAATGGCGGATTGGCTTTGCCAGACGCGAAGAGAGTCAATAGTGTAAGCTTGGTGCATGATACTTATCTCATGGCCTTGCTTGACAAAATCGATAATATGGGTGCTGATGCAAAAGATCCCCATGGTGTGATTCAGTTGAAGGACGAGTCGCTGAACGGGGTTATGAAATTTGCTGAAGATGAAGTTGGATTGATTGGGCAAGCCACAGACAGATATTCTGAAGCGATCTCAGTTTCTGATATACTAGCTGGAGACATGCATTCAAGAGGAAATCCGACATATTACGACGATGTTCTTGCAGAAGTCGGTTTCTTCATGAACAATAGTGCTGATGAACTTGGAATCATGATGAACCTTTTCGATGGAGATTCAATGTTCAATATGTATACAGATGCTGTGTATGGTTATGCTGAAACTCCGGCGGTTTTCTATGGGTCTTTGTGGGAGGATGATATTTGGCAGTTCAATGAACCTCCACTCATTCAAAATGGTGACCATTTTGGTATTGGTGGGGCGGAGTTCCATGACTTGTGGAACGATTTTATATAAATCCAGCGTATGGGGGAAAGCCTGTAATTACATATTGCGATCAAAATTTGCGTTATTTGTTCACAATTTGTCTAATTTTGTAAGCGACAAACATGATACTCAGTGCGAGAATGTAGCTTTATTTGTAAGCGACAAACATAATACTCAGTGCGAGAATGTAGCTTTGTTCATAGCAAGAACTTGATTCTCAGTGCGAGAATGTAGCTTTATTCATAGCCAGAACTGTATGTTTCTCGAAAAATTTAGCTTAAAAGACGAAAGGCCACTTAGAGCCTTCGTTTTACTTCAGCAAATGGTTTAATTTTAAGTTATTCAACATTTTCTCTAATTGCTAATTGCACTTATAATATATTATAAGAACAAATTCTTACAAGTTTTTAATCTTAATCAAGATGGAATATAACCACCTTTACATTTGTTACACTTTACACTTGTTACACTTGGGTTAATTTGCTTGATCTTTTTAAGCAAGTCCAAATATGAAATAATATCTAAATGACTATCCACATAATTAACTATTACAATTGTGATACAACTATTAAATTAAATTTAGATCAAAGTGGTAATTAATACTTGGTAATAAAAAACTACTAAATGAACATTTAGTTGTACTCCAAAGATTCCATCTCTTAGCTGCACTGTAGAGTGATGAGAACAATCACTTAAGTAATAAACTCAATGCAATATATAAATACGAATAAAAAGTGAAGGTTCTCAAAAAATTTTGTTTCCATCAAAATTTGATCTTTCACTAAACTTTGTATTAGTAATTTATCATAAATCTATGTATTTGTAGATCTCTCTTTATAAAAAGGACATTATCAAATATCTATCTATCTACATATTAAGATCATATTAATGTTATTAATATGACTACATTCTTTCCATTAGAATTCAAAAAGTTGATTGATTTTTACCATCATCCACTACGTGTGAGGCTTCAATTCTCAACTCAACTCTTTCCATTCAAAGATAAGATAAAGAACTCCACGTATTTCCTATCACAAGAAACCGCCACTTGTCAATATGTCACAACTCCCAAAAATACATAATATAAAAAATAAATAAAAATGATTGTCATAAAGCATTTCTCTTAGTCGTGACTTTCTAATTTATGTGCAGGTGGCCAGGACTTGTCGTCCATCTAGAAATCAGAATCCAATTATCATAATTCTAGGAACAACGACATAAAAGACAAAGGTGAAAATGCTGTTATTAATTATGTTTCTTTTTATAACAAGGATTTAAATCCCAAGGCTTGGACCCTTGTCCTAAGTCATGAAATATTCTATACATATGTATCTAGTTTTGACTATGTGACACAAGGTTATAATATTAAGGTTTCTACTCTACGTGTATAGGGTGAAGTGGTTTTAAAGAAACATACATACCTAGAAAGCTCCTACATGCGATGATGATAAATTAAAAGGGGCATCACCTAAGCTCATAACCATCATGCAAATGTTTCACAATGCGACCATGGGAGTTACAAGGGTTTTAGGTTGCATGTAATTGTTAACAACTCATGAGAATTAAGAGGAGGTTTAAATGAGGCTTTATGCTGTCTAAAAGTCGTGGGTTGCGAGTTGACAACGCAACCATGAAAATTTCATGTTTTGGTAGACTTGACTGCTCTTCGAAAAAAAAGAAAAGTTGATCTTGGCTCTCCACATGTAAGTCCTCAAGATCAACAACGCTGGATGAAACTCTTTAGATTTATGTCGAGATGTATAGGTACTCGGTCGAGAAATTGATCCTTCGTTCACTGTGACGATTACTTGTTGGTATCATTTCTAACCTCCTCGCTATGAGTCATGCTTTGCTATGCATTTAACTTTCCTCCTGGCATGAATGCTAGCGAGATCCTCTAGTTTAAACAGCTTACGCTGTGCTATTTGTGGTTTATCAACAAGTTTGGTCGAGTTCTTTTCTCTGCACATTCTTTGAGTTATCTATGTTTCTTGTGTCGAAGGGTGTAAATTTCTAGTGTTCCTGCATTCGGTTGTTGATGCAGAAACTTCCTATACTGCCGATGATAACATGATTTTTAATAGGTAAGACGATAAGTTCTTTCTTTTTTAGCATAAATTTCTTTTATGCAACAACAAGAGGAAAGAGGATGAAATATTATTGTTATAGTTTCGTATAGGGCAGAGAAATGAAAAAATAGGAGGAGAAGATCCCTCGACACTTTGAGCATTCCTCTACAAGGCAAAGTCTCCCAGAAAACTGCATTTGTAGTTTACTAGTTCTCATTACAACCTTTTACTATACTTGGTTCAGGATAGGTGAGGAAGAAGAGGATCAACAAAATGGCTATAGTCGATTGAACAGGTCGAATATTGGTTATGTCCTCGCAATTATGAACAACTCTTTCTTCAAAAGTAAGCATTACTTCTATTACTAAGGGGTTTAGGGTTTATATGACTCCCATATCTTTAAAGTCGAATGCTTCTTGAATGTAGACATATGTGTTGCGGTTCGTTGTGTGTACACATGAACAACCTTTAAGCTGCTAGTTTGGGATCGAATGGTAGCAAATGGGTTGTGCTTAAGAAACAAACAAGGTTCAGTTCTATGCATTCCATTTCTCTATTATGATGTAAGAAGAATATTAACCTAGGACTTTTAAGCAATTGTATTAAGATAAGTTAGAAAGAAATATTTGTATTATTGGATCTAGTAATCTGTTTTGCGACCTTGATAACCGTCGCGACTTATAGAAATAAAAACTCGAAAGTCTTAAGTTATATTTAAAACATTTGCAATCGATCCTTCTCGATTTTCATTATAAATCGATTATAATGTATTGTGTATTGGCTTTGTTTTAATGAAGGATTTATAGTTGAAAAATAATTTGTTTACCATTTTTAGTTTCATATGCGACTGTAAGGAAAATAATATCCCATTATTGAACTCTCTTAAGTTTATTGTTTGTGAGCATTTTGTACTCGATCGCTTGGCTCATTTTATCGATTGATCTATTTATAGTAAGAAAGAAAGCATGGTTAACAGTATATACATTGTTTAGTAGATTTTAGTTTTGTAGTTCGATGTTATGAATCCTCTTAGCTCTAATCTTCGTCTATGTTTCCTTATTTGATCTCGAAGGTTTTTAATTACAAAAATTTGAATTAGAAAAGAAATATATTGTTATGTGATGATAATGATTAAAAAGAAAATAGAGAAATCTTTACTAATTACAATACTCTGTGCATGAACAATTTATACAAAAAGAGACAAAAAAGATTGACAGACTATACAAATCTAATAAACATTTTATGCATATTAACAATTTATAAGTTCAGTAAGATTCATAATCTACTTCCATAATTTAAATAACAAGTTTAATGTACCAGATAAATCCGAAAAAGAACTTGTCAAAACTGATGGGAAAATGAAATTGAAGATGTTTTTCCTCCCAGCCAACTCCCATAGCATCCAAACTACTTGCTATAGAACCCTCGAGCCTATTCACTGAACCATAAGGGAAAATACCAATCAATGCACAATCTCTTTCGTTGCAACAATTAGATCATTTCCCCTCCATCACAAGCCTCCTTCTTATTCGATGGAAACAATGCTTTATAGTATTTTACCGAGGACTTGGCCATTTATGAGCCACATTCTCATTATTGCTCCACAAGTAGTATCAACCTGATTTTGGGGAATATTCCTCTGACATCACTTGAGTTTTTACTCAGCAGTTTTTGTCATTTTTCATTCCCCCTTGTGGTCAGAAAACACTCTTTTAACGGGTACTTAGTTCCAATTTCTCTCAGTTATTTGATTATTAATTAATAATATTTCCATTACATTTGTTTTTCAAAATATCAAATAAAAAATATATATTTAAAGTCTTAACAATTTATTAATTGTTTGGTGTATTACATACACCTCCCCTTTAAAGTTAACACTGTCCTCATTATTATTTTTTAATTTTCATTAAATCATTATGAAACACATATGGATATGCTTCTCGCATATTACTTTCCAATTCCCAAGTGGAATCCTCTTGACTAAGGTGGTTCCATTGCACCTTGACTTGTTCGATGGTACGGTTCGAGAGTAAATTTTTTGTCCTATCGAGAATACGTTCGGGTTCCACTCAAATTCTTCTCCGAGTTCCACCTGTATAACATTTCAGTCAATCACATGAGTAGCTCATGAGCATATTTCTTTTAAATCGAAACATGAAAAACATTATGTACTTTTATAGTAGGTAGTAATGCTCATTGATATGTCACTAGTCCAACCTTTGCTAAAATTTCAAAAGGTTTGCAATACTTGGATGCCAATTTTGAGTATTTTCCCAATCTTAGGGAAATTTTATGGGTTTGACCTTTACATAAACATGATCTCCTACCTAGAAATCTTGTGGAGTTCTTTTTAAGTCGACATAACTTTATTTCCTAGATTGGGCTACCTTCAAGTAATGTTGTACCTATTTCACTGTTAGTTCCATATCTTTCAATATTTCAAGTCCTAACATTAGTTTAGCAATGAGGCTACTCCAAGAAATTAGAGTATTACACTTTCGTCAAATACAATATCTCAAATGGGATTTATCTAGTTGAAGCTTGAAAATGGTTATTATATGCAAATTCTACAAGATGCAAGTAATATTACCATGTACCTATTTTACCCATTAGGTACGTTCTAAGCATTTCTTTTGAAACCTGATTTACCCTTTGTGTTTTTCCATTGGTCCGAGAATGATATGCAATACTAAAATTTAATTGTGTGCCTAAACCTTTAAATAAAGCTTTTGTCAAATTTCTCGTGAATTTTGCATCTCTGTTCGAAATTAGTATTTTAGGTACACCATGCAATTTGAAAATTTCCTTCATAAAAATATCAGCAATATTAGTAGCTTCATATGTATATTTTACTAGAATAAAGTGGGATGTCTTACTAAATTTATCTACAACAACCATTATTAAGTCATTTTTATTAATGTTTTTAGATAACCTAGTTATGAAATCCATATTGATAATCTCCCATTTCCATTCTAGAATAGGTAATGGCTATAATAATCCAGCTAGATGTTGATGTTCAACTTTTACTTGTTGGCATTCAATACATCTGGACAAATATTCAGCCACTTCATTCTTCATGTTGGGCCAGAAGAAATCATTTCTTGTCATGGTAATCATTTTCTTATATCCAGGGTGTCCTGAATAAGGTATTTTATGTAATTCATCCATAATGATTAATTTAATTTCTTATTAATTGGGTATATATAGTCTTCTTTTATGTAACGGTAACCCCTTTTGTTAAGATTGAATTCCATTTTTACTCAATTTATTTCATCTTGTGTTGTCTTCTCTTTTAATTTACGATAATCTTTATCAAACTTTCCTTCATTTTTATTCTTATCTTCTAAATTTGTTTCATATCTTCTACTTACAGTTACATATAACAAATTTGCATGACGACTTAAAGCATCTGCCACCTTATTTTCTTTTCCCTTTATGTGTTTTATTTCAAAATTGTATTTGCTTAAGAAAGATAACTGTCTAGCTTGTCTAGCATTAAGGTTTTGTTGATCAAACACGTATTTTAAACTTATATTATCCCACATTAACAAAAAATTTCTTTCGATGAGATAATGTCGCCACATATTAAGTGCATGAATGATAGCAGCTAACTCTATATCATGAATAACATAATTCTTTTCTTGTCCTTTAAGCTTCTTAGACTCATAGGATATAACATAATTTTTCTGAATTAGTACTCTTCCTAAACCTTTTGTGCATGCGTCCGTATATACAACAAAATATTCGTATGGATCAACAATTTTTATAATAGGATTTGTTGTTAATAAGTGTTTTAATTTATTAAAACTTTCTTCGCATTTTTTCATTCCAATTAGATTTCTTACCTTTCTTTTGTAATGAAGTTATAGGATATTCAATCTTAGAAATTCCCTTAATGAATTTACGATAATAGCTAGTAGTCCCGATAAAAGATCTTATATCAGTTATGTTTTTAGGAATAATCCATTCCATCGTAGCCTTAATTTTATCGAGATCTATGGGTATTCCATCTTTAGACGCCACATGTCCTAGATATTGAATGGGTGATTCCATGAAGGTGGGTAACACTTTTTGGCCAAATTTGGCGATGAAAACCTGATTTTTTACTGATGTCCTAGATAGAAGCTCTCGAAACGCATATATGCCATGTGAATTTCGACTTGTAGTAAAAAAACAAATTGTAGAATATTATGTTGCCTTTGCAATGATAATATGAAATTAAAGATGCTTGATCGAGGTTTACTTTAACCCTCAATAGAGATTTTTTTAACCCTTGATCGAGGTTCCGCACCATCGACCGAGGGTTAACAAAAAATTCGATCGAGCGTTTAACAGAACCTCGTTCAAGCACTTTATAAACCCTCGATCGAGCTATTAAGACCTCGTTCGATGGTTTATTAAAAGCACGATCGAGGTATGTTTTTCTATTTTTGCCGAATTCGCGTTGCCAAAAAGTGTAACCCACCTCCGTGGATGCACCCGAATTCTATCTTCAAAAAAATCACATTTTCTAAACTTGACAAATAATGGATGTTCTCTTAACACTTGTAGAATTATTTTTAATTCTTCTTCATGTTCTTGTTTATATTCAGAATAGATTAGTATGTCGTTGATAAAGACAACTACAAAATTATCTAAATATTTACTTAATATGTTGTTCATTAAACACATAAAGGTTGTTGATGCATTCATCAACCCAAAGGGATTTATGAAAAATTCATAATGACTGTATCTAGTTCTAAAAGCATTTTTAAAGATGTCTTCATCTTTAATCAGCACTTGAAGATATCCAAATATCAAGTCTATTTTAGAAAATATTGTTTTCCCTTGAAACTGATCAAATAAAGGGTAAAAGCATGGTAATGTGTCTCACTTTTTGCCATTTTGTGGTGATGAAATTTATGAACTAAAAGTATTTGTTTAGAAATTTACAAATCCATCCAGAATTAGATAATGGTGTAATGAAACAAAAGTTTTCATTATGAATGATCTTTTATATGGTATTTTTTTTTAAATAAAAAAAATATATTTCTATCTTATTTATTTCATTTTATTTAGAGGCCATTTACTATTATTTTAGGCATCTCATAAGTACTCACAAAACCGCGACCCCCCATATCTGCCTTCATTTACTTTTTTAATTCCAATTTTTTTGAACAAGTTTTTTATAGACACATTTAAGATTGTTGTGCATATTTTTGAATATTATTTTATGATATATTTTAATTATTATTAAATTATCAATATAAATAATAACTTTTATGTGTATGTACAAGCGCGACCCAAAAGCCTATCATTTTAAGACATCAAAATCAATACTTTTTCATATGAATATGGAAATAATATACAAGTGATTGTTAAAATTATTTTTAAAAATTTTTTAAATCACATTTTTTTATTATAATAAATTTATAAAAATAGAACAAATTTTCTTGCCGCAAAGTGAGACACACTACCATGATTTTACCCTAAAACGTCAATACGAGGCAAAGGATATCGATTTTGAATTTCCATTTTATTTAGTTGTCTATAATCTTTACATAAATGTAAGGTACCATATTTTTTATTTACGAAAAATATTGGTGCTCTGTAGGGGGAAATACTGGGTCAAATGTATTTTTTATCGATCAATTCTTGTATTTTTTATTTTAATTCATTAAGTTCTAATATGTTCATATGATATGGATCCTTTGATGCTGATACCGCCCCTGGTACCAAATCAATTGTGAAATCTATATCTCTTTTTGGAGGTAATCTAAGAATATATTTTCAAAATACATACAAATTGGTATGTCTTCTAATTTAATTTGATTATGTTTCTCTCTTTTGTCCATTATGTAAATTGCATAAACCTTGCAACCTTTATGCACAATCCTTTTCATTTGTAACTATGAAATTTCTCTTATGGTGACTTTCTTGGGAATTCCCTTTACAACAATAGTATTACATTCATCATCCAAACATGATGTTTTATCATAACAATTTAAATTGGCATAAATAAGTCATAAGATCATAAAGGTAGAGTATTTAAATTGGCATGCATTTTAAAGCCATTCATAACAAAATAAAAAAATTTCACGAAGCTAGTTACTTTTCTCTTCATGTTGTAGCAAGTTGAACTAACCAAGACTTTTCAAATTTATTTTGTTGTAACTTGTATAACTCTACAATTCTTGGTGAGATATAACTTAGACTTGCACCTGCGTCAATCAATATAGAAATTGGTTTTTTCTTTAACGTGCCTTCGATTTTGACCATAGATGTTTGATGATCTACTTGCATGTTCTCCAATGTTGCATTGTTCTAGGCATGCTCCTTGCTATATCTCCCACAGTAGTGTCTTCTTGAAGTGTAAACACATTTTAAAAGTTTTTCTTCTTACAAGAGAGTCCTTAAAATGATGGGGTTCACCGCATTCCCAACATTTTCATGGTTCCCTTTGTCTACTATTTTTATTATAGGAAGTGGGTATTTCCTTTTCCTTTATTGCGGCATGATTTTGCTGTTTATGATTTTTAAAATTATTTTCGTGACATCTTCGATAATTATTTCCTAAATTTCTATAAAAGCTAGTATTTTTCTTTTTCTATTGAAATTTTTTACGTCTTATATTTTTCCAATTAGGTATATTTTCTCGTTTTTTCTGTCATAAGAGAATTTTTTTTTCTCATGGCCTCTTCCAGATTTTTTGTATTATCATATTCAATTTTCCCTTTGAACATAAGAGGTAAACAACTAAGGAAACGGTGAATTTTTTGTTTGTCATGAATAATGTAGGGTACATAACGTAATGAAATTAGAAATTTGCTGCATAGTTCCTTCATTGCCATTGCACATAATCACAATTCATAGATTTTTTTAGCTTTTTCCTCATAATATTGTTCCGATAATTTTTTTCTTTTAAAATATTTCTTAAAAGTATTCCAAGTTACATAACGTTCTTTAATGCTTTTTACCTTTTTGATGTCTTTCCACCAAATATCATATTTTCATGTTAAATTATAAATTGCTATTTTTTGTCTTCATTCATAAGAATAATTATAGATCTAGAAGTATTTTTTCACCTTGGATAGCCAAGCTTCTTCTTCTTCTCCTTTTTCAATTTCTCCACAGAAAATAGGAGGTTTAATCTTTTTAAATTCATCGGTAATCTCTTCATATGGCTTATATTTGTTTTTTCTGTTGATTAATATCACTACTTTTATTATAATCTTTGTGTTTTTCCTTTACTATGTTTAGTTGATTCTTTGCTTGAATATTCGGTCTCGTGATTAGAAAATTCTAATTTTATTACTTTGTGTTTATAAGGTGAAGTTCTCGCCATGTTTAGTTCGATTTCTTTATTATTTTCTTCTTCATTATTATGTATCTTAGTTAGAAAGACATTATTAAGTTCTTCTTGTCCTTTTAAGATGCGTTCATTATATTGCTTAACACTTTTCAATTTCGCTTTTAAATCCTTTACTATTTGTAGGAGTTCAAATTGGTTATCACTCCTACTTGCATTTAGATTCACCCAAATATCATCATCTCTAATATTACCTTCTTCTATGTTTTTTGGTTCTTTACCATGTGATTCTTCTTCAACGAACATTTCCACATCTGCCATAATTCCTGCAAAATAAAGGTTATTCTTCTCTTCCTGTTTACAAAGAGAATCAAACCATAACAATAAAATTAGTTTTCTAGTTTATATCAGTTTGAGTGTTGGGATTTTTCATGCCAAGTGTTGTAAATGTGCCCTGATACCATTATGTCACAACTCCCAAAAATACACAATATAAAAAAATTAAAATTATATTTATGTCATAAAGCATTTCTCCTAGTCATAACTTCAAATATTTCTAATTTATTTTCTTGTCTGCATTTGGATAGAACTTGTCATATGTAGGGAAGTCAAAATCCAATTATGATAATTCTTGAAATAACGACTTAAAAGACAAGGTGAAAATGTTGCTATTAATTATGTTTATTTTTACAACAAGGAATTAAATCCTAAGGCTTGGACCCTTGTCCTAAGACATAAAATATTCCATACATATGTATCTATTTTCGACTGTGTTAACACTAGAACATATGGCTCAAAAGTTCCATGAAATATTGCCACGAGTAAGTTAAAATGGTAATTTTTGCGATGCCCATTATATATTATACTTGGTATTTAAATTTTAGGTTGGCATATATATTGTATGAACTATACATTACACAAAACCTTCTAATATATTATACTTGTAATAAGTTTTGGGGTGGCGCAATACCATATGGTTGAACCATATACGATCGGGTTTTAAGTCTTCCATGGGGATGGAAACCAATGTTAATGCATTATTTGCAAACTATGGAGAAGTGGGTTTTGTGTCGATAGTGGACACCAAATTGGCACTATTAATGCTTCTTGGGGATTGTGGCATACCCAACATAGGGTTTGGCTTCCACGATGGCTTTGTCATTTCGCTTGGTTGTTGGTTGTTTTGGGCTTGGCTCTACACAGGATATGAGGACGACACCCTCGTTCGCGAAGGTAAGCACTGTTGGTTTTATGGAAACATTTGGTATCTGTTTTGTGGCTCAAAATTTCATACTCCTCATCCTCAATTTTATTGGTGTTTGTAGGTGACAGGGTTGTCGAAGAGCAACGTGGCTCAAAAATTGGCGACTGGTTCATGGGTGATGCATAAGGTGTAAGGTAATCCCGTTTAACAAGCCTATGCTTGTTTATCTCTGAGCCTGAAAGAGTTTCATCTTCGTAGTTTGGTTTGAGGTTTCTCTGTGGGGTTTTGATGCGCCTTCAGGTTTGTGTTAACAAACTTCTAGGTTTTTATGATTATTAAGCCGTGGAGTGAATCTTAGTGCCCTTACAGGATATGTGTATATATTTATGTTATTGTAATTTGTATTCGGGATTTAAGCCATGGGTTGCACCATTGCTTGCAATGGAGCCATAGCCCTTGGCATGACTGTGCAAATTGACTCATGATGTTTTGGAAAAATCTTGTTCATATAAATATACTGTGTTTATTTATTTACAATGATTATTAGATTATACTGTGGATGTGATGAATTCATGCTGTGCTATTTGTTTACTCTATGGGTTAAATGTGGCATTCTCCTTCGTTGATGGACTATGTATTAAGTGCTTTTATTTAGCTATAATAGTTGACAGCATTTGGGTAGAGTCCATGCCGTGTATGGCAGGATCCTTTCCTAAGGTTGTTGCGATAGCTCCTGATAGTTTCCTTACTGTTATTATTTCATTGATTTAGTATATAATGTGGACTGTGAAAAGAGCCATTGGTGCAAGCCCACGATGGCCTTTGTCGCTGTAGACTGACTTTTAAGGGACTGTGTGTTTTAGTTAGTTTGTCCAAGGCCATGATTATAGCATAGGGGAAGAGCTTGAGTCTTACAACTTAACTGTAGTGTAAATGTTTGTTATTAAAAGTATTAAAGTTAATAATAATGTATCCCACATATGTTGTATGTATAGTGTGGCCTAGGTAAACAAATACCCACAGGGTTTAAATCTTGTTCGTGGTTGATGTAACGAGTTGTATTTTTATATGGATGTGTATTGGGACTTGGATGCCCACATGATTTGATTTTCTGTCCACCCTTGTAATTACTTTGGACTGTATAGAGATTTCGATAGGGTTTTGTTGCAGCTGCAACATTTTCCCAAAATTCAAAAAACTTTCAGGACCCTCCTCTTGCTTTTTTTGGTTTGACTTTTGATTTGGTTTGATGATTCTCCAGAAAGATTATTCCTAATGCCAGAAATGTTTTATTAAATGTTTCAATTTACCTTGCCATCGAACGCATTGTTGAGTATTTGAGTCGGAAGTTTAGTCATTTGTGCTCCTGCCATTGTAGAAGAGTGATAAGCAACTAGCACCGATATTTCTCTCCGATGAACTCTGTCTCAATCGGTTGTCATCTGGTTTTCCATCGGGACGTATTGTCTCTAAGTCTTCTGCAGTGGCGGATGGCGCATCACCTCAATTTTTTTGATTCCGTCGATTTATTTCACCGATCCTTAAAGTTTAAGTTTCCGTTGTTGCGGCTTTGAAGAAGGTTGTTTGCCTGGTGGTTTGATTTTGTTTCCCACAGACTCGATGTTTTGTTCAATTTTTGTCTCCGATTTTGTGAAGTTGTAGAACTTAATGTCTTTTACGTTTCCATCATTGCGGCTCCTTATCCTCCTATCACTCCGACGTTTAGTCTTGCGAGCTCTGATGCATTATTGGCTTCTCCCGGGTGTCTCGACAGTTCTCCTAGTTGTTTTACCACTTGATGTTGCGGGAGGAGATGTTCTTGTGACCTCCGATCCTTGTGTTTTCACCGTTTGATGTTTCACCGCCACTTATGGTTAACCATATATATTTAGGGTTGGGTAAGTCGATTATTCTATTGCTATTTTGGACTGTCATTGTCATTTTCGCTGTGCTGTCATTTTCGACCGAGCCTACCAGGACCCCCATTGTCGGTGTACCTGTGTTCCCAGGTGGCTCAACCATGGAGGCCTAACAGTCTTCCTCCCACCAGTTGCGCAGCAGTGCCAGGTAGGATCTTGTACGCATTATCCCATTTCGTTCGAGCTGAGCGTTTTGATTATTGTTCTACGGTTAGGTTTTCACGACCGTTTTTGTTGGTCCCCGTCATTTACATGTATATATGCTGGGGGCGTGTAGCATAACTATTAGTGGGGAGTTTTGTGGCCCATGGGGTAGTTTTGCTCCGCAACCATTATGATTTTCGACCCTGCACTTGATGGTTGGGGAAATTGGTACAGACGATCGTTACGTTGTCTGCACCCGTCTGCCTCATATTTTGATGGGCCGTGCGGGGAAGGTTTTTCATGGCCTCCCTGTAAAATGTTGGACTAGTTGCCCCCACTTAGGTTGCCCACATCCTTGAACCAAGGCTGCGCTTTACCTCGCTGTTTCGAAGTGACCCGGTTCATGGCCGGATTTGAACCCGAGCCGGTCCGGAGTAGCATAGCACCGCCCAACCCAAGACTCACCGTAGAATGCATCTGCAATGTTTTATTGAGGTGCCCCATTGAGTAACTTGAATAGGTGCTCCTGCTGTCCTACGTAGCACAGTAGTCATGGCACCCATAGAGAGCCCAAGGTTTCCTCATTTTAATGTAGACTTCGTTTCCCACTCAAGCTTTGTTAACTGAGCCAATTTTAGTGCTAGACAGGAATATTAGCGTGAACATATTTGCTTTATTTAATTAACTGTCATCATGTTAAAAACAGATGAGGTAAAACACTTTACATTGTTTTCTCAATCTCTGCAATTTATCCAGAAATAGCCTAACAGTTACAATTTTATACGTGACTGGAAGATTCCTTTGAACTCAGAATGTCTAAGCGGCAAAAGAATAAGGCCCTTGTGGTCGAAGAAGATCCCGACATAGAAGTCATCACCAAGACCGAATATATTTATGAAGATACCAAATGTATAACTGGTGTCGAGCCTGAGTATCAGTGGGGAGACATCTACAAGTTGATCACGCACCGAGAGGTTCCTGATATAGGCTTTGAGGAAGAAGGCATATATACCAATATAGAAAGGTCTTCACTGATGAAGATTGCTACAAGACCAGAGCTCTTTCCATGCTCTGAAGTGATTGGGTGGATTCTGCCCATGGTAGATCTAACCACTATGATTCTTGAGAATGTTGACAAACAAGGCTATGCTGCCTATAGCCCAGGATATGTAGCCCTGGCCTACCACCTGCTCGAAGCACAAATATTTTTAACTGAAGATTGGCTGAGAAACATCAGAATGGACCTCGTTGAGACCCTCAAGAGGATGCTCTTGCCTGGAAGAAACTTTAGAACCAGGCCAATGGGAGAATATGATACTGCGAGCTTAAGGACCCCTTACAGGTTCATTGCCTTAATGCTCAATAGAATTTTTGGAAGAGCTCATGGCAAAAGCTTCAAATTGGAGTGGATGTCGATTATTTTTTATGTCGCGACACAGGGGACCATTTTCAACTGGGCCAACATAGTGTCGAATAGTCTTTCAGCTTGTATGGCCTCAGCTTTGGGAGGAGTGTCCCAGAAGAGGTCAAAATTTTACATGAGCGCCATACTCATTGATTGCATACTGGGCAATCAACCTTTCCCCGACCTAAGGTGCATTTGGGACAAAGAAAAGATACCTGTCTACTCCACATACAAGCCACTGTGGGCTCATAAGTACCATAGTAACTACAGAGAGGTCTGTGAACATTTTATCATGCCATTGTATACTCTTATTTTCTTGAAAGAATGTGACTGCATGTCTGAGGAGGCACTGCAGGTGATCGAGGAATATGTTGATTATTACCTGACTGAGGAGGGGCTCTATTTCAGAATGTTTGGAGGCTCTAGAGCACCCTCCCTACTGCCCAAATATGCCACAGACCATATAGTTCATAAAGAGGCCATTAGGAAAGTCTTCCTAGATGGCATAGGAAGCTTTTTATTTGAACACAAGAAGGATGCATATCCTCCTTTGCCTTTCAGGTTGGGGAGTTATAAGTTTACTAGAGTGAAGAAGGTAGATGAATTTGTGGAGGAATTGAAAAAGTTTCATTTTGGTGAAATGCCCTTCCACAGGAATGACTCCCACAATAAGGTTGCTGAGCACTGCAAAGAGGCCAATGTCCACTTTGAATACACCCACCATTGGGACAGAGAAGAGTCTGTCTTCTGCAGTGCATTGAACATAACAGCCTTGAGGAAAAGGTTCAAAAAGAATATCACCACAAAAGGTGGAAAGGGGCAGGATGAGCAAGAAAAGGCCGAGGAGGAAACCAGCAAAAGAAACAAAGAAGCCCAAAGGTTAGCCTAAGAAGCTGAGGGGTGGCTAAAGGGAGAAGAAGAAGAGAAAAGAAGAGCTGCACAAGAGGCAGCCATAAAAGTAGAAGAAGACGCCAGACTTGAAGAAGAAGAAAGAAAAAGGAAGCTAGATGAGGAGCTTCAGAAACAGGAGGCAGAGAGGATGAAGCTGACCTAGACAGCAACAGAACAATCAGTCGCTGACACAGCTGACATTCAGACCCAGGACGTGGAGAACCCCGATGTGCAGGACCCAGAAGTACCTACTGTCAGCACACCTGGACAGTCTATGGTCCCCACACTTAGACTAGTCCCCTTTGAGCAGAAGATAGGGTAAGAAGTCCTTGATTTTAATACTATCTTCTATGACAAGGAAAGAAAAAGGATAGTGAAAAGAACTAAAAAGAAGGTTGAAACAGGGGGTCTGTCCGGGAAGATGATAACTGATATGACCATTGTATACGGAACAGACCGAGATCCTAGATTCACTATTAGAGCAGGGGTTGCATTGATCCACGCCACAGAGGACAATGTAGATAAGATAATGACTGATCTAGAGTAGTCTAAGAAGTCTTCTTCTCAACTAAAGGACACACTAAGAAAGGAAAGAGAAGAGAACAACAAGTTGAAGAGAAAATTTGAAGATATGCAAAAGGAGATAAAGTATTCAAAGGC
This sequence comes from Pseudotsuga menziesii, assembly GCA_001517045.1. Classification (NCBI taxonomy): domain Eukaryota; kingdom Viridiplantae; phylum Streptophyta; class Pinopsida; order Pinales; family Pinaceae; genus Pseudotsuga; species Pseudotsuga menziesii. The sequence continues at coordinate 324,163 of LPNX010730848.1, read as the reverse complement.
TGAATTGCAGGTTCTCCAAGCAAAAAGAAGATCTATGGAGACCTCCTAGGAGTGTCTCGAGAGAATACAACAAGAATATCAGGAGCTAAGGGCGAAGAAGGAATAGCTGCCAGGAAAGATAGAGGATCTAGAGCTGCAAAAGACCACCTTGGAGGCGAATGAGAGGAAATCTCAGGAACAAGAGACAAAACTTCAAGTGAATATTGCATCTCTGACAGCATCTTTGGAGGAAGCTAAAGAACAACAGGTTAATCTCCAACCTTTTAAGGAACATGTGCTGGCACAAAAGGCCAAGATGCTCCAGCTGCAGACGGCGATAGAAGATGAGAGATGCAGGGTTTTGCAAATAGATGGTCGGTTGGAGGAGATTTTGGAGACCTCCTCGTATTTTGTTGATAGATCTCAGGACATCCTGGAAGTCCTAACATCAAGGATGGCAAGGCTAGAGAACAATGGAAAAGTTCCTATAGAGCTGCCGTCGAAAGATCGACAGACCCTTAAGCAGGATTACGACTTACTAGAGTTTGATATTAACACGGCCAAGGAATTCAAAAAGGCTGTTAGAAAGATGAAAGGAGCATGTACATAATTCTTCAGAAGGCTCCTGATTACCTATAACCGGTGCCAAGTAGAAGTTGAGTAGATACTGGATGCTTTTTCGGACCGCAACTTGTTTGTGGAAATTTTGCAGAAAAGGTACCAAGAAGAGGAAAACAAAATACAGCACATTAAAGCTCTCGATGACCAGACATTAAGGAATGAAGTAGATCATTCCGTAGTCAATGTGCAGCTATTAGAAGATCAGCTTCGGTTGAGTGTAGCCAGAATTGAAGCCATCAAGAACCAGGCTGCAAAGTTCGAGATAAATATTCATTTTTTGGAACCTTCTGAGTTTGAAGGCCTCGCCTCAGAGGCTTTAGCTTGGAAGAAATTTCTAAATGCCCAAGCGGGACCCTCCTTGTGAATATTGGTTCATTTTTTGTAATATGTTGTAATTTTGTAAGCACTTAGTGAAAGCAAAGTCTTGGAAAGCGAAAAGTTGGGGAAGCCCTAGAGCTATTCGTAGGCAGCCCAACAGTATTATTCTTTTTGTATAAATATAAAGGACTTAGAAGAACAAGGGGATTTTTCCCAGTAAGACAAGTAAGGAGATATTGTAAGAATAACTACTTTTTTTTGCAATAAAGAATTATTGTTTGTCGGAGAAAGTTTGGTGGGACATTCAAATGTAATGCTATGGATTGGTGGAAGATGAACTATTTCATTTTTCAGTTTTTGCATTAACTATGACATCATTCTAACTCTGAGGGCGTATGTTCTTGTTTGAATGATTTCTGGTTTATTCTATGAAATTACCACCATGAGTAATGAATGTTGTTCATAAGCAATTAGCTATCTGATTGTCTAAATATCTTTAATAGTTCATGTGTTGTGTGAAGGAATATCAGCTATCTGTAATTTCTCTTTATAATGCATGTACAATATACATTACTCATTGATAAGTTACATTTAGGCTACCCAGGGATAGGTAGATAGTTAGATTTACTTTATTTCTGTGTATGTGATTTAGATGCTTGTGAGTTCTAAGACTAAAGGTAAGAACCTGCGCATCACTTTGTGACTACTCCCTGCATCATTTATCACCTTGCATGTTAATTAGGCATGTGCATATCATACTTTAAGTCAAAATACAAAAACATAGACGGTGGACCGGGCCGCAACCGGTAAACCCTTTTAGTTTTATTACTTGACCTACGGTAGCCGGACCACAAACTGGACGGATTCCCTACACCAAACAGTCATGGGCTAGTTGGGAACGTTGATTGGGGAGAATCCCCTGCTATTGCCGCCTGCGAATTTCCAGGCCTCAACAGTTTCTGGTGCTAGAAGGAGGGCCGCCAATGCATGGCTGGCCAAGGAAACCTATTTTCCCAATATTACCCCACCAGCAATATTTTGGAAGCTCTGTACTGACCCAAGTACTTAGGGTCTGGGAGAAGTTGTAGAAGCAGACTTACAAGTTTTGGTTCCACCTTTGAAGTAAGTAAGCACGGTTTGAACTTACGTTGCTCCTTACTCAGATTCTTGTTCTCTCACCTTTGCTCATGGCTGGTATAAATGTGAATCAGCCCAACCCACCACAGGCTTGGAAAGCTAGATCACCTTTGAACCTAACACCTCCATTTCATAACCTACCTCAAGCTTTTGAGAAGTTGCTGCCTAAGTTTGATCTCGATGAAAAGATTGCTGTGGATGACCACCTGCAAAGCTTCTATTTAGCAATAGAAGGATTAAGGGCTGGGGAGTATGAGGATGTTGTCTATAGATTGTTCTCGCATACCCTTAAAGGAGCAGGAGCATCCTGGTATTTCAGTTTGCCAGCAAACTCTATTCCCAATTGGGACACCTTTGAAAGGATTTTCAGAAGTAAATACGCAGCCCAAAAGACACATGCATCACTAATGAAAGGTCTTGTTTTTTTTGAAAAAAAGAAAAGAATGAGAAGGTACATTATTTCACTCAAAGGTTTTCAACATACCTCAAGAACTTTTCTGAAACTGACAGACCCTCATACAAGGTCTTAATTGAATATTATACCTCAGCCCTGGGACCTGAGCTAGCCATGTTTGCCAAAATGAAGGCTAGACCTACATCGGCAGAGACTTATGAAGAGGCAAAAAGGGTAGAGGCTGAAAGGGAAAGTATAGAATATTATCCTGAGCTACCTGAGGAAAAAACTGCCGGGAGAAGAGCCTTATTACTATCTAAACCTAAAGAGGAGCAATCACATGATTTTGAGGGAATGCTAAAAATGATTAAAAAACTCTCCAACCGAATAATAAAGCTGGAGAAAGAAAGGGAAGTTCAGAAAACTTATAAACCCTACTACCAAAAAGGGGAGGATAACAACCAATTGAAAATCCCTCCACCTAATTCAACATCAATGAATATAACAGAGGTAGGGGGGGACAATTTTTGCACTTTCCACCAACAACCTCATTCTGAAAAGAATTGTCCTCAATGGTTAAATTCGATGACATTGGTAATGAACCAACCCTTGGATTCTAAATTGACAAAAGACAACAAGGGAAAAGAAAAGAATAACAAGACCATCGAGAAACAAGAAGAGGATACCATGTTCTTATGGGACGGTGTCTCGCTTTTCGATACAGAAGGAAGCATTCTTAAACCCGAAAACATACCAACAACAACAAAAGACATGGATCTGATAATTGAAGACCATGCAACAATTTCAAAGATTAAGAAGTTGCAAAAGAATGTCAAGAGACAAATAAATGACAATGTTAAAGATGAAACACCCGAAGTCATTACTGTCAACCAGGAAACAGAGCAAACTGACAAACATGCCAAGCTTATGGAAGGACAAGTAGATGTTAACAAAGAAAACACTGAAAAAATTGAGGAGCCTAAAAACCAACCGGGGGAAGAAGACATCGAACCATGTTGGGAAGAAAAATCTAAAACCCCACCTTTTCTTTTGACTCTAGAAATACTGAATCATAACGTGCATAATTGCTTGGTAGATTCTGGATCATCAGTAAATGTTATGCCATTCGAAGTCTGCAAAAATATTAATGGGTAGCCAAAGCCTATAGCCTGGGAGGTAGTGTAATTGGACAGAACAAGTGTCAAAGTAGAGGGAGAAATGAAGAATGTTCTCATACACTTATTTGCAAATAACAATATTTGTCAATTTATTGACGTTATGGTGGCAGACATACCGGATGGATATGGGCTTATTCTGAACCGAGATTGGTCTGCCAGGTTAAAGGGTTATTTTGCTTCGGACTGGTCTCATTTATGGTTACCTCCTAAGGGTACCCCAAACCAAATTAAAATTTTGAGAGAACCTTACATGAAACATACCATCACTAAGCTGGGGGAAGGAAATGAATCTGCTGATTCTGTCCTAGGAAATTATATAACAGATCTTGAATTAAGACATCATACCTCAGGAAAGGCCAGTTCTAGGATTAACGCTTAGTCTGAGCTCCTTCAACTTCCTCAAGCTGATAAGGATGACTGTAGACTAGTAGACATGGTTTCGATTTCAACAATAGCACAATTAGACCATGGATAGGTTTTGATCTACACTACAGCCTAGCCCTTTCACTCCTTAGATTGAAGAATTTTTAAGGGTGGGCACACAATTTTCTTTTTCGTTTTGTACATAAATAAATGGATGTTGCTTTACTTTTTGGTTCAATGCTTCGATGCTGTTTTCTTTTGGTTTAAAGCTTGGTTGCTAGTTATTTTGGTTTTGAATAAAGAGGCAAGCTTTTGGTTGCAATGGAAACATCAGGGTTCTTAATTAACTGAAATCTTGGGCAAGAGACTCTGTGTTTAACCAATAGAATGTCTTCTAGTAGGAAGTGTTCCTAATTGGCTATGCATTCCTTGAAGTCCTACTTAACCCCTTGTAAATAATTTAGAATTCAGAGGTTTGGAATACTATTTCGAGGCTCCATCCATTTCACATTTAAAATGTCCAAGGGAGTGATGGCGAAGGACCCACGGAGAGGAAGAAAGGTAAATAGTTTACTATATATAAATGATCCCATGCCATGATTTCAAAAATCCTAAAGGCCATCAAGAGTAAGAACTCCTTAAAGAAACAATCCATATCAAAGCAAAGTATCGGAAACATGACTTTCAAATTGCCAAACGTTCCTCTCCTTCCATGAGATGAAAAGTAAATTCTTCCCTCACACAAAAGGACACTATGGATAGAGGAGCCTGAATAAAATTTAGAAAGAAAAGCAGATGGAGGACTCAAAATAACTAAAGTTCAAATTGCACAAAAGTGCAATGGCATGGGAATGAGGAACAAAGGGGATAGTACTATTTACCATATGTTACAATCCTATGGTGTCCAAGCTAGAAACTACCTAAGGACAGGGGTAAAATAAATCTCACTTATTAGGCCTCAAAAGAGTTATTCAGACTGACAAATATTTTGAGTATCTCACTACCCAAAGAGTGGACTACTTCTCAATGATTTAAATGCATGGGTTAGACAAATTAGGGATACAAGAATCTAGAAGAATTCAACTTAGAGCCAGACAGTCTTTTGCTGGGAAGAAGTTAAGTTAGAAATCTGGGGTTCACTAGGTAGTAGCCAATTGTTGCAGCTACAACATTTTACCAAAATTCAAAAAAATTTCGGGACCCTCCTCTTGCTTTTTTTGGTTTGACTTTTGATTTGGTTTGATGATTCTCCAGAAAGATTATTCCTAATGCCAGAAATGTTTTATTAAATGTTTCAATTTACCTTGCCATCGAATGCATTGTTGAGTATTTGAGTTGGAAGTTTAGTCATTTGCGCTCCTGCCGTTGCGGAAGAGTGATAAGCAACTAGCTTCGATATTTTTCTCCGATGAACTCTGTCTCAATCGACTACCATCTAGTTTTCCATCAGGATGTATTGTCTCTAAGTCTTCCGCAGTGGCGGATGGCGCATCACCTCAATTTTTCTGATTTTGTTGATTTATTTCACCGATCCTTAAAGTTTAAGTTTTCGCCGTTGCGGCTTTGAAGAAGGTTGTCTGCCCAGTGGTTTGATTTTGTTTCCCACAGACCCGATGTTTTGTTCAATTTTTGTCTATGATTTTTCCAAGTTGTGGAACTAAATGTCTTTTACATTTCTGTCGTTGCGGCTCCTTATCCTCCTATCACTCTAATGTTTAGTCTTGTGAGCTCCGATGCGTTATTGGCTTCTCCTGGGTGTCTCGGCAGTTCTCCTAGTTGTTTTACCACCTGACGTTGCGGGAGGAGATGTTCTTGTGACCTCCGATCCTTGTGTTTTCACCGTCTGATGTTTCACCGCTGCTTATGGTTGACCATATATATTTGGGGTCGGGTAAGTCGATTATTCTATTGCTATTTTGGACTGTCATTGTCATTTTCACTATGCTGTCATTTTCGACCGAGCCTACCAGGACCCCCGCTATCAGTGTACCCATGTTTCTAGGTGGCTCAACCATGGAAGCCTAGCAGTATTCCTCCTACCAGTTGCACAACAGTTCCAGGTAGGCTCTTGTATGCATTATCTCGTTCTGTTCGAGCTGAGCGTTTTGATTATTGTTCCACAGTTAGGTTTTCACGACCGTTTTTCTTGGTCCCCGTTGTTTACATGTATATGTTGATGTATATGTAACTTCGGAATGTATTCTTATATATATTTTA